>JANTPZ010153495.1:0-15283 GCA_025593235.1 Vachellia pachyceras | reverse complement strand
GTGGTTGCTGACTTCTCTGGGAACGCTGTTGCTGCTGCCGCAATGCTCTGAGCAATTTGCTCGGGTGTAGCCAGTTCTAGAGCCTCCTGCCTACGCTTTTTGAAGTTAGGTGCGGTGAGCCTCTTTGCCTCAGCTTTCCTTGCACTAGCCACAGGCTTCGTTAGCCCTGAGGGACCCTTCGTTGCGTCAATTTTTTGCATGGTGTGGGCCCCACGTGATTTAGGGCCTGTTCGTTCGGAGTTTGGCAAGGTTTTGGAGCCAACTCCTGCAGCAAAGCCGTTGCTGAGGTCCTGCGTCTTTCCAATCCCAGCTTGAATTCTGGCCCCCGAAGAGTTCGCTGCTGATTTCCATCTCTCCTTGCCGTTCCGCTTTCTCCTCGTAACCGTTAACCAGTCCCCATGCAAATCTCCCGGCTGACTCGGCGCAGTCACAGCGCTGTTATGGGCATTAACATCCTCCGTAACGTGCGCAGCAAATGTTGGAGATTGTTGCTGGCCCATTGCCGCCGATGAAGCACCAGTGTGATCGGACGTTGCCACCGGGATTCCTGACGGGTTCTTGGACTGAGTGGGCGCGGCCGCCGCACCCCTCTGACAATTCCTTGTGACATGGCCATAACAGCCGCACGTTGCACAAATGATATGGAGCCCTTCGTATGTCACGTTGTACCAGTGACCGTTGAGGCCAACCTTGCCCACCACTGGTTTGGTCAGATCAATCTCCACACAGACTCTAGCAAACCTCCCTCGGTGGACGTATAGCGTGTTGAGATCAACCCGAACTGGTTTACCAATAGCAGAGGCCAAAGCAAACAGGACACTTTCATCATAAAACACCACATTCAACCCAGGGAACCGCACCCAAGCCATGGTTTTCTCAACTTTTGCTGAAGAAGACACAAATTCTGGAGTCCATCTCTGAACAGCTAAGTAGTGGTCGAAAATCATCCATGGGCCACCCTCAATTACCTTCGTGCGATCATCTTCGACGTCAAACTTGACCATGTAATAACCATTATCAACATCCATAATTTCGAAGCCGCCAGTGGGCTTCCATATCTTGGACAGTCTTTCCTTCATGGTAGTATAGCCAATGGCCTTGCCCAGGAGCTTCACCACCAGAGCCTCCTGCCATGGGAGACTAAGCTCTTTCACGACTCGGTCATCTAACATAAGCATAGGCTTCAGCCTGTTTCCATCAACGAGTTCCAGTTTCGCTAGGTTAGCCGCCAGCAAATCTTTTCTCTCCTTCTGAGGAACGTAGTTCTTACCAACCATGACCATATCTCGAAAGGACTTCTTCCCCATCATGGGGCTATCAACCCCGCCGCCGTCAGGTGGATCCCCACCAAGGGCAGTAGTAGTCGGAGCCTGAGTAGAGAAAGTAAACCTTGGGCCATCAATCTCCATTTTTTCGTTTTTTCCTGCGGCGGACGTTTTGACCGTCATGTTTCAATAAGAAAAGTTAGTCAACTTTTATTGTTAACAATAAGATTTTTAATGGTAGTATCCAAAATGTCCCATTTTAAAACTTTTGGGTCTGTAATGACCTC
The DNA here is from genome assembly GCA_025593235.1 of Vachellia pachyceras. Taxonomy (NCBI): domain Eukaryota; kingdom Viridiplantae; phylum Streptophyta; class Magnoliopsida; order Fabales; family Fabaceae; genus Vachellia; species Vachellia pachyceras. Next base: position 13,731 of record JANTPZ010153495.1, on the reverse strand, counting down.
TCAATAACTTCAGTGTGACCAGTGTGATTTTGGAAAAACTTTGGTATTTTTGTCCATTTATCCTCATTACAATTAGCCAATTATAACGGACTCTGTAACCTACATGTAATTCCGTTACTTGTAACTTAAAACAAAAGTTAAAGGAGTAATAATTCATGTAAATAAGACAAAATTCAATCAAATCAAAAGATAAACACAACCCCAGTCAACATTAAATTATTAACTATTCAGTGTTGTTCACAGTTATTTTTTTCCCAACACGCGAATGAATATTTTACTTGTGAAAAGAGATGACGGCCCCAACAACCACCCCCTCTGAACCAATCCAAATTTATGGCCGGGAAGACCACGTTACTGTAAATACCAATGTCTTTGGTTAACAGTGAAGATGACAGATTCTCCTTAATATAATATTCTATCGTTATGAATTTAATGAATTCGCTGCAGCGATCCTATCTAATATCCTATTATCATACTAGGGAAAATCTTCTATTAACGTGTTTTATTAATGGTGGTGACTAATGACTTGACAGAAGATAATGTTAGGATCAAACGTTTACCATTAGGTCTTAATTCTCAATAGATGAGATGCTCAAACGTCATAGTTCGATTATGACTTGGCCCCTCAACTGGGGCTCCATCATGAAAAAATTGCTGCCACATCTTAGCTAACAATCTCCCCTCAGAAATTGTTTTACTTGGAATCGAACCTGTGACCTTAGCTCTAATACTAATTGTTATGATCAAGCGCTTACCATTAGGCCAAAAGTTATAACTGTTAATCAGGCGTATCTCTATTTCCTTAACTATCAATAGAGCAAACGCATAAGCGTTATGTTCGTCGACTATAACTTGATCCTTCAATTGAACCTTCACAATGGAAAAATTGCTGTCACACCTCAGCCAATAGATAATTAAGTGGGAAAGAGAGAGGAGGGAGAGAAATATGAATTATTGATATTCTTTTTTGATTCAGTAAACAATGTACAATGAAAATGCTTATTCACTATATTTATAATGCTCTAATAAGCATGGCCTTGTAATTCGTGTTAATAATTGGTGTTGGTTGTGGTTGGTGATCAATTCGTGAACAATTCCAATGATGAACTAGATTGATTTTAGGAAATTTATTCTGAGGTGTTGTCAACACCAACGCATGGTTTTGTCAATAACAGGACCTTATGTTATCAATGGAATATCAGAATAAATATTCTGATTAGTGAGACAATTCTTTAAATAAGTTTCTTATTTGGGACCTTAAAATAAATTTCCCCTAGTTTTTTTCCCTGCTGCGAGGCAAAAACTATGTTATGTTGGAGTATGGATGATTTACACATAAATTTTCATTTTCTTTTGAATTAATGTTCTTTATTTAAATATTACTATTTTTAAGTTATAGATGACCATTTTTCAATTATATTATATACTTTATCCATGATTCGCCATTCACTGTTGCACGAATATTACAGTGTGCTGTTTATTTTTTATTTTTTAAACACGTGAATGGATTTTTTTTTTCTAATAATTGAATGAATATTTTATGTGTGATAAAAACGACACTGAAAATGTTTAGATCTGATCCAAATGTATCGCCGGGAAGACCACGTTACCGTGATTATTAATATAATATTTTCGTATACAATGAACGAGATAGCTTAACTACCCTTAATACAATATTCCGTCTTTAATTAACTAATTGCTGCACCAAGAGGCAATGGATGTAATATAATATCGTATCATGTCACAAAGGGAAAGACGAAAAGCAATAGACGAAGTTTTGAGCAAAAAGTGCTTATTCTAGATCTCATAAATAAGTTTTGAGTTAAGGGTGTATAGTTACTTTTAGAAGTCACGAGCAAAAAAAAAAGTGTTTTTTTAAATCTTATGTAAAAAACCTTTTAGATCATGTAAATGTGCAGTTATGAAAATGTTTATACACAGTCTAATAAATAAATTTTAGAACGTATCCAAAGAGTGGTCCTAGTAAAAAAAAACGTGAGGTCTAAACAGATATTTTACTGTGTGGTCTAAATTATTTAAAATATATACTCTTATTCACAAAATTGACATTGATTATATTTTTAGACCTTATCCTTAAAATGTGGTTGAAAATGAAAAATCTAAATAAACATTTTTCTATTAGTGCCAAGAGTAATATTGCCCTGATTTTTTTTTTTAAAACGTAATGTTATCTTTATCGATAAAAAGGTAGCGTTGATAATTAAAAAATTGATGTTCGCCGTTTATATTTTCAAAGGTAGAGGGCAATATCCCTCTATTTGAAAGCCTCACAAACAACGTTACTTCTAAATTTACACGTTAATCTAATAATTTTTAAATTTGCCCGTTTGGCAAACCCAATGGTATAATATGACTGTATAAGGCAGTAAGCATGATTCCTTATATCAAAAGGCCTGATAAAATTTTAATACTTTTTGATGAGATAAAATTTTAATGCTACGCCATGTTAGGGTATTCTTTTATGTATTATCTTCTATAAATGGGAGGTTTTCCGACATGTCTTAGTGAACATTCACTATTAGAAAATGGCTATTTTCCATTGCTAAAATGGAAATTTTCTGATGAAAAATAACCATTTAATAATAGATTTTTCTGTCACTAAATGACATTTTTCTGGTAATGATTTTGAATTTCTCAAAATATATATCTCTAGCCGACTTCTATAAATAGGAGGTTTTCCGGCTACTATCTTCTTTCTATATTTTTTTTCTTGTGTGGCTACATTTTCTTCCAACACTATAAAAAAAGTCCCTTGCTTTATTTCTCCCTTGTTACGGGAAATAAGAAAAAAGTCTTCCATTAGGGAACTAATTGCATATTGGACCTTCCATACACACACAAAATTAAATTTCAACAATATATAATTGAGCTTTCAAACATGCAATTAAACTTCCACATGTACAACTGAATAGATATCATTTTACAATTAATTTTTCAATTGAGATTTTTTTCCCAATTCTCCGTTGTTGTTGTTATTATTATTATTATTATTATTAAAATCAAGGCAAAATATAGCTAAAAATAAATAACACAAAATTATTAAAAAACGGTACAACTTCCAAAAGTATTGAGCATAACGATGTATATAAAATTTATTTGAAACAGAACACATATCTCAGCCAGCCTCAAATTGAGATTTGTGTCCACAACTTCACACACACACACACAAAAATACCCCTCACAGACATATTACAAATATTTGTATTATAAATATAACTAATATATGATTTTTTTTTAGACATAGGTATCAACCTACTAATGGCAATTATATTTAAAGTGTAACATCCTAATTTTTATTTAGAGGATATGATTATATTCAAAGGATTTGTTTATTATTTAGAAATAATAATATAATCTGTTAGATAATCTTTTGAATCAAAAAGAATCTATGATAATGTGATCCATACAAATCAATAAGGATTGTGTGTGATATTGGGTGTATAAAAAATAATAAAAGAAAAGGAAATAAATCAAAAGGGAGAAAGCTGACCAAGTGAGTGGTACTATTTAAATGTCATTCACGCCCCCTCACTTTATGCATAGGAAAATTAGGTCAGCCGTCAGAGTTTTATTCTCCCATCTCTCTCGTGTGGCGTCTGCTCCTTTTTGGGTATAGAAGTCCTTTTGGGATCAATTAAATTGATTTGAGTGTGGTTGGTGCTTTTGTAGCTTGAATTTTTGAGTATTTTGGAGTAGAGGTAACCGATGTTAATTCATTTTATATGCTTTGTATGGATTGTAAGGTATTTTCGATACCTTAATTATGTATTACAAATCTTATCTCTATTTTTATATATTTAATTTTAATGAAGTGGAAAGTCGGCCTAGACCCACGAGGGAGGCCATGATTTATTGTGACTTACACTTTAGTGGGGAGTCGGCCTAGACCCAGGAGGGAGGCCAAAGTTTATTGTGACTCACACTCTAGTGGGAAGTCGGCCTAGATCCAAGAGGGAGGCCATAATTTGTTGTGACTTATACTTTAGTGGGCAGTCGGCCTAGACCCAGGAGGGAGGCCATGATTTATTGTGACTTACACTTCAGTGGGGAGTCGGCCTAGACCCAGGAGGGAGGCCAAAGTTTATTGTGACTCACACTCTAGTGGGAAGTCGGCCTAGACCCAGGAGGGAGGCCATGATTTATTGTAACTCACACTTTAGTGGGGAGTCGGCCTAGACCCAGGAAGGAGGCCGGGATTTATTGTGACTCACACTCTAGTGGGGAGTTGGGATGGAGTAATATGGAGGAGTAGGATGGAGGGATCATTTGTGCATTCTGATTGTATCGAATGGAAAAACATTATTTTGTTTGAATATTGCATATTAGCACTGCTTCACTGACTTATAATCCCGTATTGTATATTCTATGAATTGATTATTGGTTACTGGGACTTTATGTCTCACCCTATCGATATATATTTTTTTCATAGAGGAATTTAGTGGTTCGAGGCGTGAAGGGAAGGAGCCAACAATTTGATAATAGCTATCACTGTAGGCTAAGTAGCTAGGATATCTTAAGAAGAAATGTATATTGCCAGACTTTAGGGCTTGCATACTCTGATTTGTTTATCCTTATGTTTATTTCGGGATATTCTATTTATGGGTAACAATCTGTCTTTTGGTACTCTAACTTGTTATGTATCCATTTGAGTATTATTTATGGACCCGCATGTTTAAGGGGAAGACTAAATATTGTTGACTCTTGTGGCTTTTAATGGTGACTTGTGGATGAGCTTTGTGCCCTGGGTCAGAATGATATTGTAAATTGTGAATGATTTGTGGGTTGGGTGTCTCATCATAACTTTTGTACCCTAGACTTTGAGCATTTAATAAGTGATTGTTTTTGAATGTCGAGGTTGTTTAGGATTATAAATGGTATCATAAAGGAGTATAAATTGTATCAGAAGGAATAATGAGTTATCTAATTAAACGGGAATATAGTATATGATTAATTGTTTAGGGGGTTACACCAAGCATATTGATATTAGACATCATTTCATCAGAGATCATGTGCAAAATAAGGACATTAAGGTTGAATTCATTTCGACTCATCTTCAGCTGGTAGACATCTTCACTAAGCCATTGGCTAGAGAACAATTCATGAATATTATAAGGGAATTGGGAATGGTCAATCCCGATGAATTGTAAGTATAATGTTGATTTAATGTTATTTTGATGATTATATGATTACTAATTTAAGCTTCGGAGTATTTTGACAAAGTTCTGCAGGTGTTGGACCAAACACTTAAAGTTAAAACTCGAGTACTGGAGGCAGAGAAAAGAAGTGTTCAACAATTTTTAATGACCACTCGAGTGTTATGAGGTATTACTCGAGTGTTAACTGCTTAATATAATGAAATACTCGAGTTTCAGGTTCAAGTGATGACTTGAGGAGCAACAATCGAGTTCTGGAAACCAACACTTAAGTACTGAGCATCATTGGAAGTCAAATACCCGAGTGTTGAATGGAAGTAAAGGTAATACTCGAGTGTTCAATCATAACACTCGAGTGTAGTGAGTATTTTGAATTTTAGAATTCAAATACTCGAGTATTGAAAGGTCAATACTCGAGTATTGAAGTATTTCAGTGGCAGAGGACCCCGATACTTGAGTATTCCATGACAATACTCAAGTGCTGGTTCTTTTTGAAGAAAAGGGGACCCCGATACTTGAGTACTAGAGAACCAATACTCGAGTGTTGGCAAGCGAGGCTCAACACTCGAGTACTCAGAGCTAATACTCGAGTACTGGCTTGTCGTTCATCTTCTTTAGGTCAATACTCGAGTGCTGACATAGCAACACTTGAGTGTTTTGCATTTTTTCTCTCAACACTCGAGTGCAGAGTATCATCACTCGAGCGTTGGCACATCTAATCTTCAAAACCCCTGTTTTCTTCAGACACTTGAACCCTAACCCATTTCGGCCACTAGAGTTCTCTCCAATCCAATTTCCCAACTGTTGCATCCTCTCTCAAATCAGTTACTTTTCCATCTAATCCTCTCTAATCGACAAAACCCCTTCATTAATCCTCATTAAAACCTCCATTTCACCAAGATTCATAGCACTCATTGTTTCAACTCGTCGGCACCTAGCTTTACCAAAATCCCAAATCTTGCTCTCAAATCACCATGGCTCGTACCAAGAAGACCAAATCATCAACTCCTGCTCTATCCCAATCAGCATCATCCAAAAGGGTGAGAATTGTGGAGCCATCTAATGAGGAAGAGACGGTGACTTCATTGCTTCGCAAGCCTCGCACTGGTCAACCGAAATCCATTATGAAGAAGGACAAAGGCAAGGCTCAGGCAGCATCTTACTCAGTCCCAAAGCAATCATCTGCCCAGGCTTCAGACTCTAAAACAGAGACCGTTTATCCTGGAAGCTTGATTTCAAGCATGAAGAAAAGAAGATAAGAAAAGGGGAGTGGCCCAAGGGAATCATCTAGAAGAAGATCAAAGAAGGAAACAAGACTTGAACCTCCTTTAGGTTATGTTACTGACACCTTATATATTATTGAGCATGATGATTATGAGGTTAAGTATAAAAACCGTGCCTTATGTCCTTGAATATATGTTAAGTTGGAAGAAATTAAGGCATTAGGAATTGATGTGACTGATTTTATGGAGCATTATAGGAATTTGATTGAGATAAACATGCCATATTCTCCTGAGATGGTGAGGATATTCTATAACAATATGAAATCAAATTCTTTGAAGGATGATGAAGGAAAGATTACACATTATTCCATGGTAACAAGAATTAGAGGAGTAGAAATCAACATAACTGCTGATGATTTTAATAGCTATCTTGGGACTCATACTTTTGAGAAAAATTTGAAGGATTTTTCTGAAAAAGAAATGTTTGAGTTGTTGAGACCAGGAGAAGAGTATCCAGGAAAATTGTCATTTGATCCTACTTCCATGCCAGTCATCCAAAGGACTATTCACTACATCTATTCTAGATGTTTAGTGAATAAGAGTAAGAACTATACCCACCTAGCTCATATGGACTATCATATTCTGGCATCCATTATAGCAAAGGAAAAGAGAAATGTTGGGCAGTTAATATTCAACGAGATGTGGAGGTTTAGATTTTCTAACAGTGCCATACCCTTCCCTCATCTCTCGGATTCTTGACATTCATCAGGTGTGGTATATTGTTGAGCAAAATTGAGAATCCAATCTTGTTTTCTGCTCAACATTTTCATAGGATGAGCATAGATGTGGTAAAGGTTGAGTCTCTACCTATGAGGAAGAAGAGAAGGGCCACATCAGCCACATTCGGGGGACAGGATGAGGCTCAGTTATCTACTCCACCTTAGAGTCCTTCTGCTCCATCATTTACTAATGTTGCTATTCAACATTACTTGGAGACTGAGTTCAGAAGAATGGCTGAAGGATTTGTGGGAACTTTTAGGTCTAACACTAAGGATTATCTGAGGAGTACATTGAAGGCTGCAGGTAAGTACTTTTATGGCTTGGCACATGAGGATACAGTCACATCTTTGTCCAAGGATCTGGTTGTGTTTAAGGATATTCTCTTGCAAAAGTTTGATGCTTTACAGGGGTATGTGGTTGGCTTGGGTGGCAGATTATCTGGGTTGGACAGCAGGGTATCATCCATTAAGCATTTTATCAGAGATTATCAGGCTTCTACCTCTGCTCCTCCTCCTCCCCCATCTCAGTCTCCTGAGGATCCACCCACTGATGCTGTCTTAGCCATGATTGACTTTTCATCCTCCATCCTGAACCCAGAGCCTCAGCCTATTCCTGCATAACCTGTTACATCCTTGACTCTATCTGATCCTGTTGTTGATCCTCAACCCACTCCTGTTCCAGAGCCTCCATCTCATCCTACTCCCTCCTCTCCTTGTTCACCCCCTGTTTGAGTGATGACAAAAAGGGGGAAAAAGAAAGTCATATGTGCTCTTGTTATTTATGTTTGGTATTTTGATTATTTACTAATTATGACTTATGCTTTATGACTTATGCTCTTTATGGATGATATTATGATTTCAGGAATTTTATTTGTTTATGTCTCTCTGATTTCATGGTTTCTCTCTGTTTTTTTATGACTTGACAATTTAAGCTCATAATTCCATTCTGATTTTATAAAGTTTTTGTCATCATCAAAAAGAGGAGAATGTTGATACCTTATTTTGATGATAACAAAATGATTTCAGGAATTATAAAGCTTAAATTGTTAATGATTAAGAGTTCTTGGTGAAACACTCGAATTCTGGGATCAAGTCATCGAGTTTGTGTGAAAGTATTGAGGATACTCGAGCATTATGCTTTGGAACTCGAGTATCGAGCTTTTTCATGAAGTAAAAATTAATACGTTCAGACAACACTTGAGTTTTTGTTGGAAGTGTTGGCAACACTCGAGTTCTAAGCTTTAATACTCAAGTATTGTAAGTTTAAACATTTTTGAATACTCGAGTATTGGTGTTAAAATGTGTTATGACAGAACATTTTCATGTGAAACTCAAGTATTGATGTTGAAGTATTGAAAACACTTGAGTATTGTATTGTGATACTCGAGTATCGTGACCTGTTTTTGAAAAGAATACCCAACACTTGAAGCATAATACTTGAGTTACATATGGAAGTATTGACAACACTCGAGTATTTAGTTTGAATACTCGAGTGCTGAGTCAAAATACTTGAACTTGATGCAGAACACTCGTGTTGTGAAGGAAGTGTTGTCAACACTTGAGTGTTAGTTTTCAACACTCGAGATCAGACTAATTTCTTCAAAGCATAGAGCAACACTCCAAGTACAACACCCGAGTATTGGTTGAAAGTGTTGGTAACACTCGAGTATTGATTTTTGAATACTCGAGTATCGAGCTTCATTTCTTCAAAATCACAACATCATTTCTTCAAAATCACAACACTTTCATTTAAACACTCGAGTAATGACAGAAAAGCAATAACACTCGAGTATTATGGTATCAACACTTGAGTATTGTGACATTTCAAAAGATTTCACTTCTAGTTTTTCTCTGATTACTCGAGTAACAACTGGAAGTATTCTAAACACTCGAGTACTAAATTTGTAACACTCGAGTATTTGTGTTCAAATTCAAAATTTTCTGCAATGCTCTCAGCAAACACTCGAGTAAATTCAGAAATGTTTCAAACACTCGAGCATTGAAATAAAACATTTGAGTATTGTTCAAATTGCTTGGTTATCACTCGAGCATTGTAAAACAAAACTCGAGTATTGTTTTCTCAACAGCTATTTTCTCTCTGATAGCTTTTTACCTACTCCCTCACCTTTCCTTATTCATGCTAACAACATTTGAATCTCACCTGCCTTCATAAATGTAGAAACACATTATCATTAAAAGAGAAAAAGCTGCCTATTCCTCTTCACAATTGTTGCAGACAGATTACACGAAGCCATTATCATCGTCAATATTCCTGAGACGCATTTAATGTTGCATTAATGGCGAAGATGAAGAGGTGGTTGATGAGAGTAACGGATAATAAACTCTATCTAACAGCAACTTCATTCCTCTCATTTATAAAAGCCCCTAGCATTCATTACAGAGACAACGATAATCTTTTATGAACATTAAAAGCTTTCCATCAGTCTCTCTGTAATTCATTCAATTCTTATTCTGAACTTCATTAACTGCTATCTACTCTTTGAGTGAGTTTCCTTGAGCAATACCTTCGGTAAATCTGTGAGATAATTCAAGGTTGGAACCTTGAATTTATTGGGTTGAGATTTGATCAGAAAAAAGATAGTGTGAGACTCTATTTCATTATGTATTGTAACGGGGAGTGTAAATCTCCTTTGTAAAGGCTGGTGAGCCTGATTTATTGGTTATTAGTGGATTACAAGAGAGTTAAAAGTTTAATTCATGTAACTCTAATCAAGTTCCAAAAAAAGATGTAGCATTTTTATGTCCAAATAGAAGAATAGTTATTTTCAAAAGCTGGATTGATGTAATCCTCAATAAAAACTGTAGTCAAATTAGACATTTGCATTATATTCTAATAAAGTTAAATGTTTTATTACTGTAACCTTAGTCAAATTCCAAAAATAGATGTGTCATTTTTATCTCCAAATAGATGAATATCTTTTTACAAAATTGATTTATGTATCCTCATTAAAAACTGAGTCATAGTGGATAGTTCCATTCAATTCTAAGAGAGTTAAACATTTAATTCCTGTGACCCTAATCAAGTTCCAAAAAAAGATGTGGCATTTTTATGTCCAAAAAGATGAATAGTTTTTTAAAAAAGCTCTATTTATGTAGTCCTCAATAAGAACTGAGTCAAAGTGGACATTTGCATTCAATTCTAAGAGAGTTAAATGTTTTATTACTGTAACCCTAGTCTAGTTCCAAAAAAAGATGTGGCATTTTTATGTCTAAATAGATGAATTTGTTCATAAAAAAACTTGATTTTTGTAATCCTAAAAAAACAGAGTCACAGTGGATGTTTCCAATCAATTCTAAGAGAGTTAAAAGTTTAATTCCTAACCCTATTCAATTTCCAAAAAAAGTTGTGGCATTTTTTTATCGAAATAGATAAATAGTTTTTTAAAAAAACTGGATCTATATAATCCTCAATAAGAGCTGAGTAAAAGTGGATATTTGCATTCAATTCTAAGAGAGTTATTACTGTAACCCTAGTCTAGTTCCAGAAAAAGATGTGGCATTTTTATCTCCAAATAGATGAATTTGTTGATAGAAAACCTCGATCTTTGTAATCCTCCAAAACTGAGTCATAGTGGATGTTTCCATTCAATTCTAATTGAGTTAAAAGTTTGATTTCTGTAACCCTAATCAATTTCCAAAAATAGTTGTGACGTTTTTTTGTCCAAATAGATGAATAGTTTTTTTTAAAAAAATGGATTAATGTAATCCTCAATAAAAACTGAGTCAAAGTGGACGTTTGCATTCAATTCTAAGAGAGTTAAATATTTTATTACTGTAACCCTAATCTAGTTAGAAAAAAAAGCAATGGCATTTTTCTCTCCAAATAGAAGAATTTGTTTATAAGAAAACTCGATTTTTGTAATCCTCCAAAATAATGAGTCATACTGGATGTTTCCATTCAATTCTAAGGGAGTTAAAAGTTTAATTCACGTAGCCCTAATCAAGTTCCAAAAAAAGAATGGCGTTTTTATGTCCAAATAGATGAATAGTTATTTTAAAAAGCTGGATTAATGTAATCATCAACCAAAAACTAGAGTCAAAGTGGACGTTTGCATTCAATTCTAAGAGAGTTAAATATTTTATTACAGTAACCCTAGTCAAGTTCCAAAAAAAGATGTGGCATTTTTATCTCAAAATCGATGAATACGTTTTTACAAATCGATTTATGTAATCATCAATAAAAAATGAGTTACAGTGGATGTTTCTAATCAATTCTAAGAGAGTTAAATGTTTAATTCCTGTAACCCTAATCAAGTTCCAAAAAAGTTGTTGCATTTTTATGTCCAAAGAGATGAATAGTTTTTTTAAAAAAACTGGATTTATGTAATCCTCAATAAAAACTGAGTCAAAGTGGATATTTGCATTCAATTCTAAGAGAGTTAAATGTTTCATTACTGTAACCCTAATCTAGTTCCAAAAAAAGATGTGGCATTTTTATCTCCAAATAGAAGAATTTGTTTACAAAATAACTCAATTTTTGTAATCCTCCAAAAAACTGAGTCACAATGGATGTTTCCATTCAATTCTAAGACAGTTAAAGGTTTACTTCCTCTAACCCTAATTAAGTTCCAAAAAAATTGTGGCATTTTTATGTCCAAATAGATGAACAGTTTTTTAAAAAACTGGATTTAAGTCTTGCTCGATAAAATCTGGGTCAGAGTAGACGTTTGCATTCAATTCTAAGAGAGTTAAATGTTTTAATACTGTAACCGTAATCAAATTCCAAAAAAAGATGTGGCATTTTTATGTCCATATAGCTGAATAGTTTTTTAAAAAAATGGATTTCTGTAATCCTCAATAAAAACTTAGTCAAAGTGGACGTTTGCATTCAATTCTAAGAGAGTTAAATGTTTTATTATTGTAACCCTAATCTAGTTCCAAAAAAAGATGTGGCATTTTTATCTCCAAATAGAAGAATTTGTTTACAAAATAACTCGATTTTTGTAATCCTGCAAAAAAGCTGAGTCACAATGGATGTTTCCATTCAATTCTAAGAGTGTTAAAAGTTTAATTCATGTAATCCTACCCAAGTTCCAAAAAAAAGATGTGACATTTTTATGTCCAAATAGATGAATTGTTATTTTCAAAAGCTGGATTAATGTGATCCTCAACAAAAAACTAGTGTCAAAGTGGATGTTTGCATTCAATTCTGAGAGAGTTAAATGTTTAATTTCTGTAACCCTAGTCAAGTTCCAAAAAAAGATGTGACATTTTTATCTCCAAATAGAAGAATTTGTTTATAAAAAACTCCATATTTATAATTCTCCAAAAAAACTGAGTCAGAATGGATTTTTCCATTCTATTATAAGGGAGTTAAAGTTTTAATTCCTGTAACCCTAATTAAGTTTCAAAAAAAGTTGTGGCATTTTTATGTCAAAATAGATGAATAGATTTTTAAAAGAAACTTGATTTATGTAATCCTCAATAAAAATTCATTCAAAGTGGATGTTTGCATTCAATTCTTGTAGAGTTAAATGTTTTATTACTGTAACATTCGTCAAGTTCCAAAAAAAGATGTGGCATTTTTTGTAATATCCGTGTTTTTCTGAGATTGAAATGAAGGCTGATCAGTAATTATGAGATGATTTAAGGCCCATAGATAAAAGTATGGAAAATGAGGAAGTAAGAGATATTAAACATCGTTGGCTTTAGCCAAAATTTTTGTTAACTGAAGAATGTGGCACAGAAAGCATCCAGACTTCGTTGGCTTCAACCAAAAATTTTGTTGGCTGAAGCATATTACACAGAGAGTGTCAAGCCTTCACTGGCTTCAGCCAAGATATTTGTTGGCTGAAGCATGTGATGCAGTGAACATCAGCAAGGGTATTTGGGTCATTATGAAAATATGCAAGGGCATTTTGGTTATTTGACAAAGTCAAAATCAAAAGTCAACTGTTGACCAAAAAAATTTACAAATTCCCAATAGACAGAGCTCGACTCGCGGAGCATAACTTTACTTAATATGTTGTGAAATTGTTCTAAAGATGTGCATGACTTTATGATATTGTTGAATGTGTTTATGAGTAACATTATGCTATGGCCATATGCATTAAATATGTGCTTGGTACACAATTTGACTTTGTTACACATTTTATGAACTTAAAGCATGTTATGCAAACTTTTCATGTATGTTAGTAAGCTTTGCTATTGGGATTTCCAAAAATCTCACCCTCCCCCACTAACCATTTCTAGGTACAAATTCATCAAAGGGTAAGGAGAAAGTTTATGATGCATGAAGTGTGACACTCCTTAACTTACCCCTTAGCTTCATTACTTAGTGAATTATAATCAAAAGGAAGCCTCATTATGATCAAAGGGTCCAAAAGTTTCAATTTGAAAACTTTCAACTTTGTGAAAGTTACTATTCACAGGTTTTATGATCAATTTTGAAAATTCATAACTAATTGTAGAAAAATCGAAATTGAGTGCTTCCAATTTCTATTTGAAGCTTGTAAGTTCCTTTACAAGGAAAAATACTCCTTGAGTCATTTACTTGTCCAAATGACACAGTTTAATTCGTGAAAATGTACTGTT
>JANTPZ010153493.1:0-12084 GCA_025593235.1 Vachellia pachyceras | reverse complement strand
GCCTTTACTTACTACGCCCCTCACATTTGCGCCCCCTTGAAAAAGGGCGCCAATTGGGTTAAAAATAGGGCGTAAAAAGTACCTTTTGTAGTAGTGATATCTCTTCAATTTTCTTTATGTTTTATAACATGTTATCAGCACGAAGCTCTACTAAGGGCGTATTTCCTTATCGTTGTCTTAGAAATTTCTTCTTCTTCTTCTTCTATTATATTTTATTTAATCCATATATCTATGTTATTTATTTATTGTTATTATAATTTACATTTTCTTTATCTTTTATTTTCCGTCTCTATTTATCTTTCATTTTTTTCCCGTTATTCATTTTCATTTTATTACCTCTTATTATGCCATTATTGTTATACTCACATCACTATAACTAATATATATATATATATATTATTCTATTGTTAACTTTATGCTATTTATTATTTTTGCTGTCATTGTTTATTATTTTTCTGTTGCTCATATTTATTCATTCATATTGCGATATTTGTACTGATACATTTATTCTTATTTATTGCTTCATTTATATTTATATTATTGATACATACTCCCTCTATATATAATTTATATTATTATACAATGTATTTATATTATTGTTTATATTCAATTACAAATCTAAATTTATTGAATTTATTTCAGTACAGAAGTATTTTAATGGCCAACATTAAGATAATTCTGTAATTGTGATTGAATGACATGAAGTCATATCACTATTATAATAGTTCTTTTACGAAAGAACATTGTGGATACTTGCAAATAGCAAGAAAAATTGTGCCATTTGAATAATTAAATTGCTACAAGTATTAAAGCCCTGAAGGCTTAATGTTCAAACATCAAAATTTTGTAGATTATAAAGATTTTATCTTTGATCCAGAAGACCAATGTTTAGAGGAAGTGATGATTTACCATTGAAAAATGTATGTGAGACAATGATGGTCATGATCACATTATATTGGACAGATTGATAATTGAAAGTTGAGCCTTCTAATGGCATCAAAATTATGAGAAAATGTTACAATATGACCGGAAGTCATATAGAAACATACATATCAATATATTGGAAAAGGTTAAATTGATTGGTTATGAAACCAACAATAACCATGAAATTTATGTTGTTATATGACAATATATGTTAGTTCCTGAAGAACTATGTGCAACAAAATTGATATAGTACCTGAAGAACTATATATTAAAAAATTGATATAGTTAATGAAGAATTGGTTTAGTTCCAGAAGAACTAAAATAAATTTTTAATTTTTGGGCGAAAAAAATTGATGATGAAAAGTATGACCCATAAATCTATATTAGAGTTTTTGTTCACTCAAAAGTCTAAAGATAATATCCCAATTAGATTGAAATCCAAAATTGTATGGAAGTTATGAAGACTTTCAGGTGAAATACAATGAATAAGAAAATCATGTTTTTATGACTCACACTTGAGGGGGAGATCATTATAATACAAGTGTGAGCTAATTTTTTTATATATTTATATTTATGAGGGGAGATTGTTAAGCATTTTGATCTCCCAAAATGGATGTCAGATCTCATAAATTGGATGTCATGTTAAATGTCATATTGAGATTTTAAATCAATATGTTATGAAAATTGTAAAGTTGTTACAGTAAACAAGAAGTTTACTGATCTATACAAAGTTATTGTTAGTATGACTTGTTTGATCATTCAAGTCATATATAGATGCAATATAATGTCAAAGATTGTATATTGACATCTATTGAAGAGCAAGAAGATTCTTCATGAATAACCATCACATTATATATGATTCAAAGGTTATCATGTGATGTTTGTTCTCAATAAAATATGGATTATGAGAATATCATTGGTTATAATTTGAAATGGATCTCTACACTTCTGGAAATATATTAACTTATATAGGCCCATTTGAAAATCATGTAAACCATACAAGTATTCAATAAATTTGATAGATATATAATATGGTTACATGTGTGGTTATTAGTAGCTTGCATCTTAAAGTTTGCAAGATTGTTCGAACAAATCATTATGTTTGTGAGTGCACAATTTCCAGATTATATTATCCATAAGAATTTATTAAAGCCTCCATATATAACTTGATCAATGCTTATGATGAGAACAAGATTATTATTTCAGTGTTGGTATATCTGATTTGATATATTACATCACTTATACATATTAAGCCAACAAAATTCTCCAAGTGAAATTGGCTTTTGGTCAAGAGTTAGATATTTTCCATCTTAAATATTTGAATGTGCAATGTTTATTCTTATTGGTCCACAATAATGCACATAGATGGAAAGTTGAGATAAATGTTGAGCAAGATTCTCCTCCTTGTTTATCTCTAAATGAAACAAAATTATGTTTCTAAAGAGAACAAATGGGTTTATGAGGCTTGTACTGCATTACTAGTTAATTGTCATTTGATAAAGTTTCCACATGAGGGGGAGAAATTGAGTAGTTGGAAAATAAATCATATTGAATGCATTATTACTGTCAAATATAGATCCTTAAATAAAATAGTATGAACCAGAAGTTCATCGAATATTGCATTCATGAGATATTGTAAAAATATTTGTCAGATATAATTACTGACCTAAATGAGAATTACCAATTCTCATGAATCAGTTGAAAATGCTCCAATTAGTATAAATGAAAATGAGACATGCCTGAAGCATGATAAACAATCGGTTCCAAATATTATACTTCGGCTAAAGAGGAGCATATCATTAAGATGATCATATTGAGGAGGCTGGCACTCCAGAAGAGGCCAAGACATAACTAATTGCAAAAACCTTAAAAGAGGTTCAGGTACCTGAAAAGTAATGTTAAGATTTTGATAAGTTATGTCGCAATGAGAAAAATAGAACCGAAAAAGATAAAGTTGTCGACAACAGTTTTGTTAATCATATCACGTGATCAAGTGAGGATCTTATGTATGAATATGTCATAAAAGGTTGACAGATTAGTTATTGGCCAAGATGAAAAGAAAAGGAAAAATACGTTATGAAAATACAATCACGTTATTTCAATGTGAGAATTATAGACCTGCAGTCCAAACAGATGAAATACAAAGTTATTATATGACATGTGAATATTTATGTGAAAGCAAAGGTTTTTTACAATGGTATGATGATGAGGTATATTATTTTGTGGTGGGTGAAAAATAATTTCTAGTTTGGAAGGATATGAACACAAAATATGCCTATATTGGGTATTATTGTAGCCTAAACATATGGCTCAATGTATGTGAAATTTACATGAAAATTCTTAAAGGTTTTAACATTTTATAAACATATTTAAGAAAATCATTATCTATATAAAATGTTATATGGACTAAAATAATTTGAGAATATATCTATTCCATGTTAATTCACATGTTCTGTAATGTTTGCGTTATAATTTTATTATGAAAGTTAGATTTTTGCAGGTATACAAATGGATAATGAAACTGAGATTTAATGCAATGATTTAGCATTTCCAGAAGAGATACTAGAGACTCGATGAATATGCTTTAAAAATATTACATGTTGACAATGTGTCATGGATAATTCAACTGAAAGGCAGATATGCTCTAAAAAGTATTGGAGATTATCTGCTTGACAAGAATTCAGTATACTTTGTCGAGATAAAAAGATAAAGAGTGATGTCGTTATCAGGGGGAGTAAAAATGATGATGTTATCATAAGAAGGAGTAAAAGTGATACCATTTCCAGGGGGAGAAAAGATCTTGTCGTACTCTTTTTTTCTTTAACCAAGGTTTTGTCCCACTAGGTTTTCCTGGTAAGGTTTTTAACGAGGCAACTTCAATATGTATTGTGTACTCTTTTTCCTTCACTAGGTTTTTGTCCCATTAGGTTTTTCCTAGTAAGGTTTTAATGAGGCACAACATTTATTTATGAACATCCAAGGGAGAGTGTTATGAAATTATATACAAGTGTGGATGTCCATAAACCTCTTTGGATTCTTCTTAAGATTTTCTCCCTCTAAATGCCAAATTCCATAACCTTAAACCCCTTGTTATTCCCCATACTTAATGCCATAAAGACCATAACCTCCAATACCTTTATGTTGTATCATAATGTGGGTTAATTCTTTTGTTTATGGAATTGTAACTCTTAATTCTTTTGTTTATGGCATTGTAACTCTTGGAAGGGTTTAGTGCCTATAAATAGGGTTGTAAAGCAAATGGTTGGGTGTACATGGAATCACATCTGAAGAAGAATCACTCTCTCCTTTCTCCCCAATTCTCTCTTGTCTTGCTCATATCTCTTCAATTTTCTTTATGTTTTATAACAACTCTATTTTAATTGAGCAATTTTTTTTATAGTTTATACTCTTTTAACATCTTTAACTCATTATTTTTACAATTTAGGTTTGTGTATTGTTAAAAATTTAAAAAATGAATATGAAAAAAGATCATACTCAATTGAAATACACATTCTAATAAGATTTCATTTTCTAACAAAACTTCTAGGATTTCAAGTTGAGTTATCTTAATTTTTCACTTTGAAGTATTGTTTACTTTTCGATTGTATTTCAAAACTTTTTCTCCTTTCCCCTTTTCACGTCAAAAGCATAAAATAATAAATTTCATCAACTATGTTATGTGAGTCTTTTCTCTTCTTTCTTCTCAAGGAAGGTTTCTTTCTTTCTCTTTTTTTAAACCCCTTTATTAACTTTCGGTTTATATATATAAACAATTTTCAAATTTAATTTTTTTGGAAAGTCCTCAAAGCACTTTTCTAAACTCTCATTATATAATTATCTTGAATACTATCAAATCACTTTCGAAAAGTTAATCCAAGCACACTAAACCTTTTTGTGCCTCCATCAACATGGAAATGTTGAAAACATTGTAATGAATAAAAGTTTATAAAATTCTAATAATTTTCCCATAAATCTCTTAGAGTATTAATATATATATATATATATATGAATATAATCTACCAAAGCTTATACAATATCTTCTATCCTTAATATATAAGTCAATTTACTTTTTTAAAAAGATTAAGAAAGTTTTTAAAGTATTTATATTTGTTATTTTCTTCAAACTAATTTAACTGATTAATAAACTGATACACAATCTAATAGTACATATAAATAATATTATTAAGTAACATACTACTATTTAACTTTTTAATTTTCTTAAAAAAATCAATTGAATTTTAAAATTAAGGATCGTATCTAGTATAACTCACATATAAATTCTAGCACGTCTTTATTAGTATCATTTTTGCTCGAACTCTTTAGCAAATATTTCTAATATGAGCATAAGGCACACCTCCCACTAATTTAGAGAATGTTTGGATCAACTTATTTTAAATGATTTTACATTATTCAAATAAGTTTAATCTCTTGCAAAGTATATATAAAAGAACTTTTTTAATTAATTCTTTTGTTTGCAATTCAACAGGCTTCCACTAAATTTATGAACCATCCATATGATAAGTTAAAATTGGATATCGTATCCATGTTGTATTATAATTTATTTATTTTTACTATGACACGTGTTCTCTATCGTATAAGTAAGGTTGGTGAAACTTGGATTAGACACCAAACCGATTGAAGTAGTGGTTCACAAGTTAATGAATCAGATCAGAGTCAAACCAATCATATTAAGACAATAGAAATTTTATATTTTATAAGAAATTAATTGGCTAAATCTTGAATATTTATGATTAAATTTTTCATTTAATATATTTATACACGTGATTATTGAATATCATTTTATTTCAAATATATTTTATTAAATATTAAAGACGTCGAAGGAAAACAATTGGTATAAATGAATTAATTTTTATTTCGTTTTTTCTTAAATAAATTTGTGTACATAGGAATTGAGAAATCACACTAGTCTGCTAGTTTTCACTGTTATTATATTTTTAATATCAGGCCACTATTCTATTAGGTTAAACTTTTTGAGATATTGAAAGGAGAAGCCGCTGCCTTACTTTCCCTGCCTTTCTTTGCTGAGTCTATGATTTGATTTGTCATCAATACCATATGTGTGTAGCAGTCATTATTATCAATTGTCGCCTTCTTCTTCTTCTTGTTTAAGCAAAGACAACTTAAAGGCTATTGGATCTTCTTCTTCATCCTTTGTTGTTTTTTGGTTTTCAACCTCGGACTTGGATCCATTCATCTCTTTCTTTTTAACCTCCGACTTGGATCTGTTACTTATTTTCTTTTGCAACCTCTGATCTGGATTTGGTCTCCCACATTGAGTTTATATAAAAAGATTAACTGATTCGATCCACCCAGCGAGTCATCGGAGTTGATATAGGGTCACCCTGGACCGCCTAACTTAAGTTGGGGTCTCAGTCAGATCATCCAGTTAAACAACTTATCGAATCCCCAATCAACTCGTCGGATCCTATTCGAGTTTCACAGCCATGATAATAAGAACTCGTATGCAATTAGCTTATGTATAATATGCAATTAGCTTATGTATAATATGCAGTTAGCTTCACTCTTTCTCATCCATTAAACTTTGAGGCTATTTCGGTTCTCATATCAAAACTTGTTTACATTGAAGTACTGCACACACACCTTTTCATCATGATGTCAGCCCCAATTCTCAAATACATTTCCAAAAAAGGATTTATTTCCAATTTTTCCAAATAAAATATACAGTGGCCTACTAGTTATTTTTTTAATTGACCACGGGTTCGATTTTTAAAATATTGATTGGGGGAGGGTTTGGTAAGACTAAAACAAGAATTTTTTTTCATTTGTAAAAAAAGAAACAAAATACATAATATCCACAATAAAATATACAAGAATTTAATTTGAACAAACTTTTAGCCAAAGCACCTTTAATTTGAGGAAGCTTACACATAAAATATGCGAGAGTTTAACTTGAGCAATAGTTTAGTAATTGGTAAAATTCGTTTAAATAATGAACTTCAGTTATACTCATCCGTTTACCTAAATTTGGAGACATTCATTAGGAAAATAAACAGAATAGTAACACTATATTCTATATATTATCAATCAAGCACTTTTAATACATAAGCAAAAGAGAGCCACAGTACACGTACTCATTGACGAGTTTATTATCCTAGTCAACACCAAGTTCAAAAAACCGGATCCGATAAACTGGAAACCGGTTTTCCACTTGAATCGGGACGATGACCGGTGTTGACTCTATCACACATGCACACAGATCAACGATAGAGAAGAAGAACCCGGCAGGAAAGCAAACTAATTACATGCATATATGCTACAAGAAAATATTGCCAGTAAATCTTATTTACGAATTACTGGCATGATCTTTGAGGTCGAGTTACTTCTTTCCTTGTCTCTTTTTTTCGCGCAAGTCTCTGAAGTAGCCGTGAGGGTCACCTTCAAAGTCTTCCCTGAACATGGTTTCGCCATTCCTACCGGGAGCTTTCATGGTTTTTCTGGGCTCAGAACTTGAAGAAGAGCTGAAGACGGCGCCTGCGATACCAACAGCAGCAACGGCTGCGATACCAACAGCAGCAACGGCGGCAAGAGCCAAGCCTAACAAAGCACCAAAGTTCCTCTTACCGTCTCCTCCGCCATTGTTAGGGCTCCCAGACCCATTCATTCTTGTACGTACGTACTGGAGTATGCACAAACCCTTCTTTTCTATGTTATGCTCCTTAAAGGGCTTGATATTTGTTTTTGTGTGTGTGTGTTGATGTGTGTATGTATATATAGAGTGCGAGATCATGGAAAGCGCGCAGCTTGAAGATGAAATCCATGTCGGCATCCACACACACACATTTATATGTGTGTGACATGGAAAGCGCGCAGCTTGAAGATGAAATCCATGTCGGCATCCACACACACACATTTATATGTGTGTGACGTGTCGATGTTCCATATGGGCATATGGCAAGCTTCATATACAGTGGCGGAGCCACACTGTGCTCAGTTTGGGCAAATGCCCCCACTGAAATTTTTAGCTTATATGTAAATGACTATTAGATTTTTATTATGCATATATTAATGTTTAAAATTTGAACCCACTCAAATTATTATACTAGCAAATTTATTATCATTTGCTTGGAAATAAAAAAGTTGGCCCAACTGCTCTAAGGTCCTGGTTCCGCCACCGTTCATATATGATAATGATGGTGTCTCTCTCATCTAATTTATTGATCTTTCTTAATGACGAAGGTTCAATGCCCTTTCTTTCTGAATTAGTCACAATCACGGTGACAATGGTGGGGCGAATATTGGAAGATGGTTGCATATGGGAAGATGTGTGGAAATGAGAGGGACCAAAAAGTTTAGATGAAACTGTTTTTAATGTTTGATGTTTCATTTTGTTATGTCTTCTGAAAATTAAAAAAGTTAAAAATAGCATTTCCAGTTATCATTTTTCCTATCTTTTTAACATGCTGAGTGGATATGTAGAGAAGGTGCTGAGAATGTGAAAGCACCCAGGAGCTCTGGACAAAGCATTTACTTGTTTTTGGCCATGGCAAAAAAATGCTTTATTTCTGCGGATTTTGATTAAAAATTCACGGGCTAAATTTTTCCTAGGTTTATGGAAATTTTTTTCCTGCGTATTTAACAATCCGCAGGAAAATCCGTAGGTAAGTTTTATTGAAAATCCAAATGTAATTGCAGCGAAATCCAAAAATAATTTTTGAAACAAAAACAATAAGTAAATAAGAGAAGAAGGGACTTTCAAAAGTATAAATTGCCAGCTAAATCAACAGGAAATGTGAAAAAATTTAAAAAAATCTGCATGAATTTAGTAACATTTTCCAATATCCTACAATCATATGAAACACACAAAATATAGCGTTTGCAAATTTCAGAGAATAGTATCGATAAAATACCTTAAACAAGTGCTAATTACAATATCAAAATTTATAAAGAGAAACATAATTAAACAATGAAATGAAATACATATAAAGGTGTCCTAACATGTGTTAAATTCTAATCATCATGTTCATCATCGTCACTCCCAAATGTGTCAATATCTTCATAATCAGATTGGGTAACATTTGGTTGTGAATTGCTTGCAGGTTGAGGTTGAGATTCGGGTTGATGTGGAGATGGTGCATGAGAAGAAGAACCTTTAAACCCCAAACGTTACATTAAAGTCTCTACATTCTTAGTTGTTTCATCAAGGCGAGTATTTGTCTCAACAAATTTGGCTTTTAAAGCTTCTTTTTCCTCTTCGAATTTTTGTAATGAAGCATTTAAAGCATGAACTTGTACTCTAATCACCTCATAATCATCAGGAATAGCAGAGAGTGAAGATCCAGAAGACCATGAAGAAGTAGAAGTCCTTCCTATGTCCCTAAGTCCGAAGACTCTCCCTTTTTTCTTTCCTCCAACAGAACTTATAAATATGTCCATATAAGATGGTAATGGTGTTAATTGTTGACTACCATCAGTATCATTTTCATCATTTGTCGATGGGCATTGTTAGAGTATGTCTACCTTCTTTTTTTGAAAAGTTTCCTATTAAAAAAATATATATAAGTACACTAACAAGCTTATTTAAATATTAGATTGAGTATTACACAAACTAAAACACCAATAATGATCTTCAATCCTAATTCATACCACAATCTAAATGATAATTAAAGATTACAAATTACAATACTAGAAGGCAATGCAAAAAAATTATTAACACAAATCTTGATTAAAGATATACTTACATATGCACTTGTTGCTTGATCTCCCACCCAAATTTGATCTTTCTTCTTTCGATGCGCACAAAAGTGAAAATCTGAAAATAAAGGCTCAACTCCATCTTCTACTCTCTATGTTCACATGTTAAGAATGATGTACATTATTAACAACAAATGATCAATTTATGAGTATGAGTATAAAATAAAATAAGCATAATACCATTTTCTCATAAATAAATGAATGTGGTATTGATCCGCCTGTGTGAAGAGAACTGTAATATTCCAAATTTCGTAAACGGAAATAAAGGCCAAACTGATGAATTACGAAATGATTTAAGGCCCCATAGATAAGAAAAATAGAAAGGAAAATGCCTATAGACAAGAAAGGATGATCGACTAAGTCCCTAGTCTTAAGGATTTTAAGTTGAAAGGACTAAAGGGCAAAATGGTTATTTGGCCTAAGAATAAGGTTAAAATGGTCATTTTGAATAAAAGGCCTAAGGCATAAAATGTCATCAAATAATAAGGACATTTTGGTAATTTGGTCAAAAGTCAACTCAAAAGTCAAATTTGACAAAAAAAGTCAAAGTCAACTCAAAGTCAAAGTTGGCCCCCAAAAAGTCAAAGTTGACCAAAAATGTCAAAGGCAACCAAGGGTAAGGTTGGAATTAAGAAAGAATAGAAAAAGTGATGTCATTTTGGTAATTAAAAAAGAAATAAGAAGGTAGTGACATTTTTGTAAATAAGTGGAAAGTAAAGTAGTGGCATTTTCGTAATTAAAGGATTTCAGAATTAAGCACGACTGAGAACTAATTATTTGAGTTAGTAGGAGTTCTCAAATTCCAGAGACTCAAACTGAGAAAAGTTTAGTTGGGTCATAAAGTAATTAATAAAATTATTACCCGGTATCCGGTGCGGGCAGTTTCAAAGTACAGAGAACAACAGTGCTCGAAAACCCCGAAAAAATATTTTCTTAGAAAATTAATTATGGAAAATTGAGGAAGAATTTTGAGGAACGGAAAAGGGCTGGAGTATCAGGGAAAAATATAGAATTTTTCCATGCCCTTAAGTCAAATCGGCCGCCGGAAGCCCGTTTTACGGTGTTGCACGCAAATCGAGGAATCCAGATGAGTTACGAGGAAACCCGGAGATGCTATGGGCTAGGACATGATGCCACCTAAGCAAGGAGGCCTAGGGAATGACACCACATGAGAGAGAAAGTCTCCGGAAAAGTAAAAAGATAATTACCCGTATAAAAGGGTACTTTACGGAAATGCGTGCCACCGGATCAAGTAACTGGACATGATGGATCTAGTCAGCCCAACTAAGTCATTAATGTGGTAGTTGAGAGTAATTATGACACCTTTTTCACTCACCACATGGGCTTGACAAGTGGCAAGATCTCAAGCTTCAAGAGGAAAACTTAGTCATTAAGTTTAAATCCTAACCATCCATTATTTTGTGAGGATTTTTAAAACACCATTTCCTCTCTCCTTTTCCTCATTTGGCCGTCCATTTCCTCCCTCCAAGCTGCAAAACTCACGCCATTTTTGAGCTCTCAAGAGGAGGAAGAAGAGCTCTCAAGAACAACAAGGTAAATCACCTAAGCAACCACCTCTTTACATTTTCCTACTCCTTGCAACTTCTACTACCTCTTTAATGGTTGATTTCCTTGATCAAAGCCCTCTTTTTGAAGATGAAAAGTTAGGGTTTCAAGGTATGAAAATGCAAAAGAGAAGGCTTTTGAGGTAGTAAAAGATTGCAAGTCCATTCTTGAGTAGTAAAAGCTAGTTTGTTGGATTGTTTTGGTTGTTGTGGAAATTTTTGGAAACCCTAAGAGTTGGGGGAGGTGCTGTCCATTTGAAATCTTGTAGGGGAAAGAGGTGTTTGAGTCATATGATGCTTGAATCATGTTTTGGAAGCAAGAATAGATGACTATGTGGAAAGAAAAGTTGAAAAATCCAAACCCTCCCTTTTGTTCTGTTTTTTTCGAAAATTTGAAAGAAATAGAGGGAGTGGGATTTTGATGATTCTAATTCTTCCAATGGATCTAAAATGATGTTTTGTGTAGGGTAAAAATAGGAAAGGGATTTGAGAAGCATTATGGACCATAAAAGTCAAGTCTTGGACTTGTAGGGTCTTGAAAATGCAAGAGGGGTTATTATTGCGTTTTTGCAAGTTTTCTTGCACTATGATGGTTGGATATTCATGTGAATATTGTTGCATGATCTTTAGGAAGTTAAGACCTTCAAGAGCACATTTGGAAGGTGGTCCAAGAGAGCTTTAAAGTTAAGGAAAAGCTAAGCTAAAGAGGTAGCAAGACTACTAATCCTCACTTATGTTTTATGAAACTTGGTTGTGAATGATGCATGATTTTGTGATGATTGAAGTGGATGTTTTGTGTATGAAATGTGACTTTGATGCTATGGCCATATGCATTTATAAATTGTAGTTTGAAATGTCACAT
>JANTPZ010153492.1:3149-16392 GCA_025593235.1 Vachellia pachyceras | reverse complement strand
TCACAGTTGATCCACTGTGGCTCACCAAGTTCCACTTCAGAACAATATTCAGCCCGCTGAGGTTTTAGTGGCTTGGGAGGAGGAGCACCCATCATCATTGGAGGCACATCTGGCGTAGGATCATACTCATAATGAACATACTTGCATGTCTATCAAGGGATAAATAATATAAGTCCAGCTAATAATAAATATAACCCAAATGAAGGCCCACTTCAAGGATGATTTTATCTGAAATTGAAGGCATACCTTCATGTGCCGGCAAGTATCAAGAAAGGAACAATCCCCTAAATTAATGTCGGTATGAGGAGCAATGATCCGCCTGAAATGAACCTGTTGACATAAGATGAACAAATGTGAAGTTAATGAACATAAAAAAAACAAAGGTTAAAAGACTCTAACTGACAAGATAACCTCTCCTTATTCATGAAGGAGTTCCGTCAAAAGATTCTACTTGGCCACGAAAACAGGTTTCACATAGATAGCTATCTTTTGTTTCAATTTGCCTGGGGCCATGGTTTGTACTTTGTACTCATTTTTTTAATACAACTTCAGTGCAGGAATTGCAATAAAAAGGAAAATTGAGTTCAGAAGTTTTCTCCTTAGTATGCAAACAAGATGGACACTGAAGCCACAAATAACAGCGAGAGGTGTAATGGACACACCGAAATCACCCCTGGCGCACACCATTAAACTTCATATGCCAAATAACATGTTACAATGACACTGGGTAACTGCTTCACACAAATGAAGTAGGTGCATTTATGCACGGGGCCAACTCTATCCAACTTTTGGTAGAATGCTGAGTAATTTAAACCTCAGACACATCATTTTTTATTTAAGATCCAATTAAAAATTACATTAGAGCCCTACTGGCGAACATATTTTCTTTTATGTATTCATTTCTTTTTTTTTTTTTGTGAGCACAGAACAACAATCTAGAATCAGAATCCATATCTTACAATCAGCTTACTAGAAGAATCAATTATCAGCAAAATTTAGTTTCCCACCATGAAATCTAGTTGAGTATTACTAACGTGTTTATGAAAAGATAATCTCTGGTTATTAATATAAGCAATCTAAATCATGAAACAATCGCTGATCCATATTAAGTTTATAAGGCCTATATAGAATCTGCATGAATGTATGAAAGAACCACCTGTAGAAACTCAGTGACCATAAGAGCGTGGAAAGAAAATTGAGGTTGAGGATTGCTTGGATATAAATTTATGTATAGAAAAGCTAGTTCTCCACTCAATGTCACCAAAAACATTGAAAACATGCTTTGGCTTACTCCATTTTATGTACACACACACACACAGAAGGCTAAGAGGATTCTACCGTCAGAGGAAAGTGACTGCACAAACGTGACAAAACAGTGAAACAGAAACATGAGCCATAAAAATTTTATGATTACAGTTTCATTTGTCCATAATTTCAAGTATCACAATATGCGTAATGTGAGTGTCCAACTAGTTTTAGACACTGATTCAGCTCCTTTTTTTTTTTTTTTTGAAGAATCCTTCCTTTCACAAGATAACCTCAGACTAAGTTGTTATTGTTTGAGCTAAATAAGTTCCACCCGGTCCTTAATAAAAGAGCAATTGACTTTTTTTTTTGAGAGATTCAGGAAGTTAATTCATTGATATATTTATCTTTTCTTTCAAACTAATTTGCTTGAATTATAATTTGATATATAATCTAATAATACACATAAATATTTCAGAATATATATTATAATTAAATAATTTATTTAGCTTTTATAATCTATGCAATAAAATCAACTTGCTCTTCTACAGAAGGTAGTATATCTTTTATATTTTATTGTTTTTGTTAAAGCGCATTAACTATACACACTGTAAAAGAAATTGTATGTACTTTAGCTATAGCTATTTTATATTTGCAAATAATGAAAAATGCTACACAACAATTCTTCAACTTTCAGTATGAAGCAACTTGTTGACATGTTATCAACGTGGGATTGGAAGTCCAAACTTGGGACAGTAATTGTAAGAAATCAATGCATATTATACATACCCAGTGCCTATCAACTGCCGGTGCATGGGAATCACGACATTTGGTATTTACTCTATAATGAGATAATGGAAGAGAACTGAATTGATATCAGTGTTTTATCAACACCTCAACCCCAAAGAGCTTTTGAAAGAAGCGTGTTAAAAATATTAATGGGGATATTAATTATTTAAAAACTAAGTTTTCTGGTTAAATTTGTCGTTGACGTTAAAGGCTCTCTAACCGATTGATCAAGCTTTCTCAGATCTTGAGTCTGAATAGAATGCTCCCATTTATTGACAAAACCCAATTACATATATAGAGAAAATATGGGATAAAAATAATTAATAATAATCTAATTACATCCCCTGTTTTTCTCTTACAATCATGATATTAATAACAGGGAGGCTAGGTTTGGCCCCTACGTATAATGATAGGCCCACTTTCCTACACATTTGGTGGTTACCATCATCATCCTCCTACTTAAAAGTTAATTTTAAACACAGTTCCTACACATTCAGTGGTTGCTATCTCCATCCTTCTGCTTAAAAGTTAATTTTAAGCACAAATTTGTGGTGAACTTGTGTACTTTGACTGCAATAGCCTAAAGGCTTCCATGTGAAGGGGAATATAAGAAATTATAAATATTTATAAATTTATAAAATATCTAATAAAACTTCGCTTAACAGCATAAACTTTTGGGTAAAATAGACTTTGAACACTAAGAATGATACATCACTTGAATGTAAAGGAATATTGTTATTCAAGGGACATCTCAAGCATTGAAATGGCCTTGTCTGGAAAAAAATTAAATACTTTTTTTTTTATCAAAAACGAAAATCAAATACTTTCTTTAGCTTGTAACAAGTGTTTCATTAAAGGCTCCCTACCAGCTATATACTTTCTCTGGTTCACTTAGAAGGATCATGAATTCAATGGAAACAGAGGTTGCACCATTAAGTGAGGCCTCCAAATCTCTTTTGAACCATGATATAAGAAGATTCAACTTTACTCAGATTTCATGGGAAACATCAGCTTAATTTTCAGATCAGACATCCAATACAAACCTAGGGCTGAGAATGTTCAGATCAATATAGACCTTCTAACTGAAGATTGGCATGCTGAAATCATTCACTCACACCATGAAGCACTGAAATGTGCATACACCTTGGCAACTATAGCCAATAGGAATTTGCAGAGATGTACTATAATTACTTAGCCCCTAGTAGACTAGAAGTTTTGTCAGCTTTAGACAAAGGTCCCCGGACTTAATGTCCAGGACATAACCCCTTCAAGAAGTACTCTTGCCCTTTAATGCAAATAACGAAGGAGAACCTGTAGACTTGATCTATTGTTAATTATGCACAATTTTACTCTAACAAAGTTCTAATTAACAATTCATGCTTTTAGGTTTTAAGCAATAGCATATGAAATAAATAAACAATTCTAGGCGATCCCTAAATTAGAAGTTGTCCACCATATACTGCTCTGAGTCACTTTAACAAAATATCAGTCAAGGTCATGCAACACATAGATTAGCACATTTAAAGACCTCTTGGGTTCATCGAATTGTGCTGAAAGAAAAAATCAAAATCACATGCAAAGAATATTTATGATAATATTCAGTCTATAAACATAGGGGGAATGTAAGATATGCACTAGATTCTTTAAGGATAAGCAATGAGTAGAAGTTGTGTAAAGCAAAGAACTTCAGCATTAACAATACCCTTATCCTCTTTTCAGCTCCGTCATTTTATCCTCCATTCAACTTTCAATAGTACTATATTAAGAGTGCAAGCATGCTCCCCGAAGTTTTTGCGTGATGCCACACAGAAGTTGCATGGAACTCAGAAGTGAAATAAATATAATAAAATGGTATTTTTCCATTGTAACATACAGTCATCGTTACTGACCTTATCACATGCTATAAAAGATCCTGACTGACGTCGGCAATCCTCTTTTGTCAAAGATGAACAGTAAACCTTCAATTGAGAACCACCTTTTGTTTTGAACTGAAACAAGATATCAGCAACAAGCAGGATGGGGAGAACAAATTAGCTATGGACAATGTGGAGTGAACTATAAGCACACAGCAAGCATGAGACAGAGCGTGGAAAGTAAATTTTGGAGTTGAGAAAGTAATGGCCATAGATTGATGTGCTATAGGTCCTGACTTGTTTATACAAAGTCACAGGCTACAGCACTTGGCAGGTTAAGCAAGGTGTGAATATATGTAGGTCATTGATACATATGAATAATATCATAATCAGAATATAAGCACATCCTCAGTTGTTTGGGAAATTTTAAATTATTTTTGGTACTCTTCATGAGTAATGGTCAAATGGTTATGGAAAGAGATGATCATGAGTATGATACTATTGTCACAATCCCCCAAGCAAGAAGACATTTTCATCATTTCCTAACCATACCTTGTTGGATAACCAACACATACTACATCCCCTTCTTCGTTTAATTCTTGTATATCCAAAGCTTGAGTAAGAAAATTCCTTTTCATCCTCTCAGAATTATGTCCTCTTCTGATCATTACTCAACATTATTTTTTAAAATTTCCAAAAGTATGGATAAAAATATCATCTTTACCCATGAAATTATTTTTTATTCCATTTCATGGCATTCTGTGTACCAAATTAGCTCTAACAACTTCAGATATACATACGCAAATTTGTTTAGCCCTGTTGTTCACCCACTCATATATTTCTTGAACATATTTTTATTATGCACACATATCAAGACTAAGGTAGGTGAACATGGAATTCACGAAAGTGTAACTTCTGCCGTTAAGGGGGACTTGACTTGAGGAATGGTGAAAGGATGTAACTCAGTTATAGGTGACTATAACAATAAGTAAAATAGTTTATACTCTTATTACGATAGAAATGTTAATCAAAGCATGCTGTTAAAGTAGGAAGTAACTTTGCCAACCTTTGCGGCTACAGCAGTTTCCCTAGCAGTTGGCCGGTGAATAAGGTCCAAAAGCTCCTCACCTGTTTTAGATTTCTGCATCTCTCTAAATGATTTCTTATTCAACAAAGCCTCAAGGTCCTTCATATCATCCTCTTCAGTTCTCGGTTTATGTGGCATTACATTAGGACCACCGGCCGGTGAATTCGATCCAACTGGGGGCCTATGCATTGTAGAAATACCCATTCCCCTAGGCATACCCATCATTCCCATTACTCTGGGTGCCCCCCTTGGTCCCATCATTGAACCAGGCCCTCCACCTCCGGGAAATATAGGAGGCAGCCCCATATGGGGTTCCCCAGGAGGCATCCACATATCCGACATTGGCCTTGGAACTTGCCCTGCCATTCCAAATAATCCATTGTTCATGTCAGAGACAGTTGTAGCAATTTGTTGGCCTTGATTTTGATTTACATTCCCATCTCCTGAACTTGACTCTAGTTGCTGATATTGCGCGCTTTCTGGCAATTCTCTAACAAGACGAGTTCTGTCTATATTTAAAACCATAATTCTTGACTTGCCACTTACTACAAACTCATCCAATTCAATACCACCATTGTCCTCAGCCATTGACTTCAAAGCCAACTCCACAGCGAGTGTCGGCCCTGAATCTCCTCCAAGCTCCAGAAGCGCAGCCTTCTCCACAGGGGTCACAATCCGATCATTTTCCAATTTCCTCAACACCGTGGAAGAATCAATAGGCGAAAATGGCACTCGTCCCAAAAGACAAATGGCGACCATTGATCGTACCGCAGCTAAGGGGCTTCCGCTTTCAGCTTCCGAATGGCGAACTGGGTTGGAGTCCGGAGAAGTTTTGGCGTTTTGGGTCGCGGAATTTGTCGGGTCCGCCGAGATAGAACGATCATTTTGTGACTTCGCATGAACAAGGTGAGACTTTTTGGACTTAGGGCCATGAAGTGGAACAGGCAATGAAGGTGTGGGAGCAAAAGGGCGATCGTTGAAAGAAGAGACGACCTTGAGAGAGAGATCGAGAGAGGAGACAATATTAGGGATAATGGCTTGTATAGAAGCAAGCAATTCAAGGTGGGTCTTGTGCTGGGATTCTATGCGTGCTTCCAGCTGTTGACGGACGTTTCTAATGTTTGATATGGTATCTTCGTTGCCTTCTGATTGCGTCTCCATGGCTTTTCCCTGACACCCGAAAGAGCTCATCTCAGTAACTCACCGATTGAAGGCGGAGTTCCACTAACAAGACTCTATCGCCTCCCTGGAATATCTTGCCTCCAAATGCTTGTAGGGCCTGTTTGGTCGGGGGATGGGGGGAAGGAATTAAAAATGAGTCCCTTCCCTCTTTTGGTTCAAAATTTTGGAGGGTAGGGAATCCAAAATTTATCCCCTATTCCCTTCCCTCCCCTCATTTTGAATTCCTTTAAATTGGTGTTGAATGCCAAAAATTATAATTAATTTATCCCTATCAAATTTGTTAAATTCCGTTTCATGCCCTTGAATGTTAAACATGCTCAATGCTTCCGGTCACTCGGCTCTTTCTTCCTCCGCTCTCCAGACTATTATTGGGCTTATTTGAATAGTTCGTTGGAAGAAAGAAAACAGATTTTAAAGTAAATATGTGACAGAAATTTTATCTCGATAAGCGTATGAATGACTTTTGATGGTGGTCGCCTATTATTGCGGTGGTCGCCTACTCTTTCTCGATCAGAACAAACCTTTAGCGATGATGGCCCGCATTTAGCACTTAGAATCCAACAATCCATTGCGCAAAAACAAGTATTCCTCTGCCAAATCGGTGGGAAAGCGAGATAGAGATTCCTCTTACCATGTACAGGAAGGTATTATTGATAAAATGTTCCTTCATTTTTTTACAAAAACATAACAATATATAATTGCTTTAACTCTGTTTATGATTATTAATTGGAATAAACATTTCTCTTCATATACATAATATTATCTTACTTTGTTACAAATTGATTTTTACATATTATCTTTATATTAAAAAAAATACATGAATTTAATGGGTATTAAAAAATGAGAGTGAGTTTTGATAAATTATATAATTTAAAATAAGATGTAAATTAATTTGTAAAAAATGAACTAATGTATAATGGCATAATAGTAAATCAATCATGGCCTTCTCTCCCTTCCCCTTTTGAACCAAACACAAAACTTATTCCTTTCCCTCCTCTTCAATATAACCAAACAAGGTAACATTAAACCATATCCCTTCCCTCCTATCCTATCCTTCCCCATCCTTTCTCCTCCATCAAACCAAACATAGCCATAGAGATAGAAGTAGAACTAGGGCCATCTCGGAAGAGGATTTAAAATCAGGACCCGTTCCATTTTTTGAGTGCATAAATAACCCTAAAATTTGGAAAACCCAAGTGTTCTCCCCCTATCTTTATCATATGCGGCATCTCTAACTAATTCTTACATATTAAAAAATAATGACACTTAAATCATTAAGTCTATCCTAAATTATAATATTTTTAAGTTCACCTATACTTAAATGATGGAGATTTCAGGAACCTATTTAAAAAACATTAGACATAAACTATTGATGAGAATAAAATGGGGAAATGTTACTAAGGGCTTGTTTGGTATGTTAGAATTGTTTTTTTATGGAAATGGATATGATGTAGAGTTTTTTAAAGGGAAATTTATAATCAAATCCCAAATTGGAGAATTAATGAAACATCAGCAGCTACTCTTGGGACCTTATGGTAATTTGTGAATCTTTGGGACCTTTCGTTCATTAATTCTCCTATATGGGACCTGATTGCAAATTTTCCTTTTTTAAATAGAAACTTGAACATCATTAATTAAAACATAAATAATACAAAGATTCAAAAGGGTAAAAGATCCGCCTGTTGCAAGGAAGGCGGATTGATAAAAAATACAAAAAAAATTATATTTTATAATGCACCATCTTGGCTAACTAGTCCACCAAAATGTTCCTATCTCTAGGAACGAGCTGAAACAAAATATTTTAATTTCTAGAAATAGACATCTTGCTTTATCCACTAAATCCTTGAAATGATGATTAGTGTCACAACCTCAATAACTTAACATTTTTGTATTCATGGTTCTATCATAACTACAAATTGTGTATAATGACAATAAGCTCTAAAATGGATGAAGGAATATTAGTTAGTTTACAATTGAATCCTTTTATCCATCGATCACCTTCATAAAGAACTCCACCACAACCACCCTCATCTTTGGCTGAGCACAGAACCATCTACGTGCTATTTACAAAAGTCAAGTCTTCCATTAATATCTTTATGTTGATCAGGCAACTATCATGAATAAAAGTTACATTGCGATAAGATAGATTGATCCCAACATACTCAAAAGAAAGTACAGTGAACATTAGTGAAATCAGTTTGAGATTCCTCTCCAAACACTTCTTTTTACATTTGTCCATCCAAATATCCCAGCAGATGTCACTACTACAGAGGATAGTTTTTACTACTGAAATCCGTGTCCTTTTTTCTAAAAATGTGTAAAAAATGAAGGTAGTCACTTTAGGCACCCTATTTCAGAGATAGGGCATCAAAGGATGCCTTTAGATGCCCTATATGAGGATAGGGCGCCAAAAGGGTACTTTATGCGCCCTATCTTAGAGATAGGGCACCTAAAGTCACCCTTTAGGCGCCCTATCTAATATATAGGGCGCCTAAAGGCAGTGACAAGACTAACAGACCACCACTTATGATCAGTTCCTACTCCCTTATTAGCTTCTCGGCTTCTCTCGTCTCCCAAGTCCATCCATTCAGCTCCCTCTGCTTCAGTCTTCCCTTCGCGTGCCAGATCCTGCCTGGTCCGTCCCTATTCGTGTCCTTATTCCATCCGTCGCGTTGCAAGACCCACTTCTATCCCCTGTCCATTTTTGTTGCCAGCTCCATCTGTTCCGTGTCGAGCTCGTTGCGCGCTTAGCTCCCATCTTTGCTCGTCCATCACGAGCCCAGCTCTAACCCGTCACGCGTCCAGCCCATCCGTCCCTGTCCATTGTCGCAGAGCTCAGTCGTGTCGCCCATCCTCGCCATCATCCAGCCCGTCCATCTCTGTCCATCGTCCAGCCCCAGCTCATCTGATGCTAGCTTAGTCGCTCATGCTGCTGTTTCCAAGGTCCGTCGCCGTGTTTAGGAGTGAGCTTAGCTGCGAGCTCATTTTCCCCTCGTCCATCGCGTGCTCAAGTGCGAGCTTAATGCTGTGTTGCCGTGTCCAACTCAGCTCTGTCCGTCGTCCATTCCCAAAGACCCAAACCAATTTGCTATTGTGCAAAGCTCTGCTCTCTCTCCATTCTTCCATTGTTTGTCATTTTCTTCTAGTCTGAGGTAAAGCTCACTCCTTTTCCTTTTTATTGTGGATTTTGACTTGTTTAAAGTTTGGTGTTAGCTTAGTGGGCATCAAGGTTAAATCTTTGAGGAACATTGCTGTTGGAAATTATGTTTAAAGGACTTCTGTAGTTAAGTCTCATTGATGAATTTTGTGTTTCTCCATAGGGTACACCTTACGGTGTCCTATATTGAAATATAGGGCACCGTAGGGTACAACGCCCTATATTTCAATATAGGGCGCCGTAAGGTCTACCTTATGACGCCTTTCATGGTATAGGGCGCTATAGGCCCTAACTTTCTACACCCATCACATACATACACCCCTAAGAAAGGGTGTCAATTGGGTTAAAAATAGGGCGTAAAAAGTACTTTTTGTAGTAGTGTGTATCTAAGTAAAATACACCATTGAAGTTTTTGCGTGAAACCCCCCCGCCCACCTTCCTTCGTATGTTCCACTTTAGCCAATCCATACCTTGCAAGGAAAATAATTCCTCCCATAGGGAAGGGATAATCAATGAACACCATCACTCCTGGGCATTAATACAATCTCAAATTAAGTGTATAGAAGTTTCTTCTTGTTCACACCCAAAAAGACAAGTAGTAGACTTGGCAAGGCTCCGTCTGTAACATTCATTTTTATTATTTATAGTTAGTTGTTGTTTAGATTTTATTTGGTTAAAGAGAATAAAAAAATAAGAAACTTTAAATATTTATTCCCTTAAGAAAAAAAACATAAAATAAATTCCTTATGAAAGGCATTTAATTATAGGTGTGTAAACTTATCTTATTATTAAAATAATAATAATAATAATGTCTAAATAATTATGTCTAATGTTATCATCATTATTAATATTACTAGTATTATTATTTTTCGTTTTTTAAAAAAAACTATTTTATTCAAATAACACTCTAACCCTAACCCTATCCCTATAAAAGCCCATTCTCCTCATTCTAACCCTAAAGCCTCCGCCGCTACAGTAGCCATCAACAGTGCCGCTACAGTGCTCCTGTCCACAGGTGCTCTTCTGGTCTCGTTTTTCTGTTGTGTCTTCCCATGGTTTGCTTCTTCTTGTTTTGTTTCATTTTTCATCTCCACTAATGCTAATAACAAGTCCCATCAGCCTTGCTTCTTGGATCTTTTTTTTTTCTTTCTACTTGTTACCTTTTACTGTGCACTTGACTTGTCATATCAACTCTTTTTCTTTGGCCTCCATCTATCCTCCATGCAATATCTTCATGTTGTAGTATTTAAATGTGTTTTTTTTTTCCTTCACTTCCTTTCCCCCCTCTCTTCCATTGCTTAAAGCCTTTCATTTAATGCAAACCCATTCCCTTAACTTGCTTACTTCCCACTGTGCGTCTGATAACTTAGGCTAAAAAGTGGGTAAAAGTAATGAATTCCTAGTGCTATGTAAAACTAAATCTGATAAACCTAATAACTCACTTTACATTTTATCTAACAAAAAAAAACTTAAGGTATGCATATAATATATATATATATATATGTACATGTTATGGTATTTGCTTCAAACTACTATTTTATTGTTAATATATATAGTTATATATAAGCATGTATATATATCTATAAGTTTTTGTGTGTGTTTTAAAAAAAATTATTAAAAAAATATTTTTTGAAATAGATAGATATAGTTGTCTTAAGCTACATTCTGTAAGTGTTTTCTTAGTTTTCTTTTTTGAAAGAAAATTATTATGTGTGTGCGTGGGTATTAACGTATGTGTGCGAGCAAGTGGGCTTTCGTTGAGAAAGAAAAAGGTGTTCCAATGGGTGTGTGTTTTTGTTTGTATTATTATTATAATCATTTTTGTCAAAAAAGAGAGAGAGAGAACGAATGTATATGTATATGTGGTTTGTTGATGCAAGTGTACCAGTGTGTGTAAGTGCAGGTTAGGTTTGCAGGGGGTATGTGAAGCTATTTCCATTGACTTTAAAATAAATAAATAAATAAGTATATAAATATAAAATAATATATGAATAGAAAGTATCATATATATATATATGTGTGTAAGTGCAAGCAATGGTACATATTAATATATTATATATAATACATATATTATATATAGCAATATATATAATAAAATAAACATATATAGAAATACATATATATAATTATACAATTTTTATGTATATGACATTATAGTTAAATTGAAAATTTATAATATAAAGATGTATCTATTACAACCACTTTTATTGTTGTTGTTGTTGTTGTTATTATTATTATTATTATTATTATTCTTTCCCCCTTTCTTTCAAACAACATGTAAAATTAAAAAAAATGGATTATAAGTTATAAAAAAATAGTATTTTGTCTTCTATAAATAAATAAAACAGCTTATATATTTGATTAACATTTGAGTGTAAAGGGTAGTTTTAGGTATTTAGATTATTTTTGAAGCAACTTTTAGAATAGGTTGATTAGTCTATTGATAGAAATTATTGTGTATGATTTTGTAGACTCTCATTGAGAACTTTGGAGTGACTTTTGTGTACTTGCCTATAAGCTAGGAAGTAGCAGGTAACTCTGAATGTTTTTCCATATACTTGTGAACCGTATATGATTAAATTGTGATTGAATTATGTTTTATGCATTATGGGACTGAATCATATAAATGCAACTATTTAAAGTTTTTACTATATATATTGGCATGGAAATTTTTATAACTGTCATGGCGGTTGTATTGTGATTTGGCTGGAGTACGGAGGAGGAATATATATACTGAGATTTTATCACGTGATAAGCCATCACTCGGTGCACAGTGGATGGCAATTGTTAGGGCCCCTTCTCCCGTGTCTTTCCTTTGGCCAGGATTGCATTGGAATTGTGGGATATGTGACACCTCCTCGATTTTCTTTTAAGGAGGGGAGCCATAGTCCAGACTTGAGCTCTATACCTTTGGCCGGGTGTATCTTGAGAAACTGGTGAGTGATTAAACTTTAATTGTATTAGTTTTCTTCTTGAATTTCCAGAGTCTTATAGTCAATTTTGGCCCATACATGACCTTTTTGTGCTTAAGTTGAGATTAGGAGTTGTTGATTTGGATTAATGCAATTTTAGGTTCATATGCCATGAATAATGATGCTATTGTGCCTAAATTCCATCATAAGCAAATGATACTGCCAAAGTTTTGTTATTTCATTTCAGGAATTCCGTGCAAAAGGCAAGGGAAGCAGCTCTGGATAATTAATCCGACAAAGAACTCTCTGGAGAGGTTCGCCGCGGCGAATATCGCGTGTCAGAACCAGATTTTTACTCCAGATGGAAATTAATCCGACCCAGCTTTAGAGATCCGACCCATGACGGTTTCTAATGCTAAATTAGGTCATTTTCGAAGAGAGAGGGAGGAAGCTGAGGAAGGAAGGCAGAAACACACACTCTCATCTTTTCTCTCATCTACACACTCTCCAAACCCTACCTTCACCCAATTCCTTCACCATCCATCCATTCATCATGCTTCACTCATCCACTCAGAGCCTGTTTCCATCATCTATGAGGAGCTGAACATCTCCATCCTCTTGAAGATGGAGAGAGCCGGAGTTCGAAGTGTCGAAAGGGGAGTAATCACTTTCAATTTGTATTTACATTATAGATTACTTAGAATCCGAGTTGGACTTTGTGATTTATATGTAAATACTTGGTCTCGGTTGAGCCAAACTTGGATTATTGTGTATTGAGTTGTTTTGTGATTGACAAAGTGAAATGGAGTTCATTTTGCTTATTCAATGAAGTCTTGTTGTTCTCTTCTATCATCCTAGTTGTGCTTGGTTTTAGAGTCAACATGCATGGAGTTGATTTTGTCACTTTGCGATTTCCGTACACACACTAAGAGCGCTTCAAGGATTTCATGGAATGGAGTTCATTGCATGTTATTCGTGACCTAACAAGTCGTGTGGGGATTTAGAAGGAGATCATCGT
>JANTPZ010153484.1:22285-46402 GCA_025593235.1 Vachellia pachyceras | reverse complement strand
CTTCCTCCTCTGGTTCAGCACGAAAATGGACAGAAATGGGGGTGTTTGGCTTAATAAAAATCTGTCCAAACTTTTACTTTCCAAAAATACCCTTACTTTAGTGATTTTTGGCTACCGAAAATGCTTTTCGGGAATTCTCTGATAACTAAGACCATTTCAATACATCAAAAATTCCCATAATTCATAAGCTCACTAGGATATTTTTCTTTTCTCAAAAATCATTTCGGAAATGCCCTTAATTAATTTTCTTCTGAAAATCCATTTTCGGCGATTTTTGGCTTTTTGTATGACTACTCCAACAAACTGTTTCCAACTTTCTTATGGAAACAATTTTATAAATTAGGGCACTCCAAATACTATTTTTAATCACTTTAACATTACATTGATGAGGACTTTGGACAATTTAAATAATAATATTTGGCTAAAACTCATTAAATAGCCATAATATTAATTATCGTAAAAATGTCCCACAAAGGGCATTTTTGTCCATTTAACCTTAACTGAGTCTCAATTGATGATCAATGACTTTTTCTCTATCTCCTGGTGCCTCAGGTCATTTTTCGGTATTTTGGTCAAAATTACCAAAATGCCCTTAACTTTTATCAAAATGACCATTTTGCCCTTACATTTTATTTGCTTGCAAAATGGCATATTTGGCATCTCTTATACTTCTATTTATTCTCCGGACCCTTGAACACTCTGTAGCCCTTCGTTTAGCCATCATCTTCAGTTACCAAAAAATGAGGATATTACAATACGGACCACTGTCCTTATCCAAGAAGGTCGACCTATAGCATACCATTCTGAGTTGTTCCAAGGAGCCCAAAAGGACTATCTCACATATGACAAAGAACTCTTTGCCTTACATCAAGTTGTGAAACATTAGTGAGTGTACCTACCGGGGAAGGAGACAATTATGCATATGGATCATCGCCCCTTACAATACTTGCAAGTCCAGTCTAAATTGCAGTAAGCTTAACACATGAAATGGATGACATATTTGCAACAATTCAACTTGGTAATCAAATACAAGAAGGGTACCCATAACAAACTTGCTGACATGCTTTCAAACCTCCAATAGCTTTGCTTTGTTTGTCTGTGTTTATGCAACTTGAACCTTCAATGCATACCGAATATGTGAGATGATATATGGAGGATCCTCATTTTCAAGAAGTGTTAGCTGATATTAAAGTGGGCACACCTTTTGAGTTTCTTGAAGGAGATGGACTTCTATATAAAGGCATGCTCTTATATGTACCGAGGGATGTAGAGTGGGTGCAATGGATATGGGAGGCACACACTTCAAATGTAGTAGGTCGTTTTGGAGTAGAAAAAACATTGCATAACCTATAACACTGTCTTTTGGCCTTGTATGCAGTATGATGTAGCTCGCTTTGTGAGAGGTTGTGTCTTGTGCAGCACCTCAAAACCTTCTAATAGAAAGTTGGGGCTATACACTCCTTTGCCTATCCCTTCACATCCTTAGAAAAGCATTTCTATGGTTTTCTTCAGGGCCTTCCAAAGACATGCCAAGCTAATGATTATTTGTTCGTGTTGTTGATCATTTCTCAAAAATGGTAGTGCTTATACCATGCAAAAGAACAATTACAGGGGAAGAAGCAGCATGACAATTCTTCCAGCATGTTTGGTTACACTTTGGATTACCAAATTCAATTATATATAATCAGGATAGCCATTTCTTAAGCCACTTTTAGTGATCATTATGGGCCATGATAGACACAAAGTTAAAACGGAGCACCGTGTTCCACCAACAAACAGATGGAAAAACCAAAGTGGTCAATCGTACTATTACCTTGTTACTACGAGGCTATAATTCACATCATCCTAAAATATGGGATGATAGTATCCCATACTTACAGTTTTCTTTCAACCGAGCGATACATAGCTCCACAGAGAAGTCTCCATTTGAAGTTTGTTTGGGTTTTCAACCACGAATCCCATTTGATATGGAGTTCACAATACAACCATTCTCACAAAAGGGGAAGGAAGAGAAAGATCAGGAGAAGGCTCAATAGTTCTTGGAGAATATTCAATGCGTACATAAGGAGGTGGGAAATAATTTGCATGGAGCTCAACAAAAGTATAAAATGTGACATGATCAACATTGATTTAAAGCTAACTTTCAAGAAGGGAACCTTGTTTGGCTCCAACTTAGCAAGGAATGACTCAGAGGTGAAGGGAAAAAGTTAAAACCCATTCGTTATGGCCCTTTCAAAGTACTATAGAAGATTAGAGATAATGCATGTTGACTAGAGCTTCATCCATATATGGATATATATTCGGTCGTTAATGTTGAACATCTTAAGATCTTTGAGCCATCCATGATAGATGAGGATCCTGGAGATACGTTCCCAACCATAGAGGACTTAGTTT
Organism: Vachellia pachyceras; assembly: GCA_025593235.1. NCBI lineage: Eukaryota > Viridiplantae > Streptophyta > Magnoliopsida > Fabales > Fabaceae > Vachellia > Vachellia pachyceras. Next base: position 44,008 of record JANTPZ010153484.1, on the reverse strand, counting down.
ATCAAAGGGGGACACCTTTAACTGAAGACATTGTCCTAGAAAGGAAAACAACTATAACAAGGTGTGGGACTAAAGAGTTGTTCCGAGTGGGTCAAAAAAGGAGATCTCTGAGTGTTGCAAAGTGGTTCACACAAGAAGCTGAGCAAGTTCATTTCCCTCACCTTCAATTTTAGTAACCGACAAGAGTTGGCTCCTTCTAAAAATGGGACCCATGATCCGAGATGATCTACAAGGATCACAACTAACAAACATGGAAAAATATAAAAGGCCTCAAGCCTTCTACCATCCCACTTACTGGCGATAATTCTTGAAAAACATGCAATTAAGCAATTCAAATCAGAGTTTGTAAAATGAGCCCTATATATAGCAATATACATCGGTCAACACATATATAACAAAAGAGTCTTTACAAAGATATGCCAAGCTCTCTAAGCCTCTGGAGCTCTCCCCGACATCCTAGCGGCAAAAATATTACCTATAAAGGGTTAAGAGCAATAGGGTGAGACAACAGTCCTCGTAATGATATTCCAACTCATCGTACATACTGACGTGTACTAGTAAGCATTCAAGTGGGCCATAATAAAATGGAGATTCACATAATAATATAATCAAGTCATTTGAATCTCTTATATAACAATCCAGCACTTTATTAATAAGATATTGTCCATTTTGGTACAGCCCTAGCCATCCACCCGTGCCTTAATAATCAGATATGGTCCATCTTGGTGCAGTTGTAGCCACATAATGGTTTTCCTCTTGTGGGTGCAGCCGTAGCCACCAACAGTGCTTCATTAATTAGATATGATCCATTTTGGTGCAGCCCTATCCACCTAATGGTTTTGCTCTCATGAATGCAGCCGTAGCCACCTATTAGTGCTTCAATAATAAGATATTGTCTGTTTGAATGCAACCGTAACAACCTAATGATTTTGCTCTTGTGGATGTAGACGTGGCCACCCACCATTATCTCATTAATCGACTATTGTTTGTTTCGTTGCAGCCACATCCACCTATTAACTTTTTTTATATATGAATATATTTTCTAAAACCACTAGTCCCAAAGACATTTTTCTCATATGAATAATATACTATATTAATAGAAAATCCATAGATCATTTTATCGTCTCAAAATATCAAAATAACTCAAAAGCAAGACATCGGTATCTATAATAAGTGAAAAGTGATTACCTCTTGTCGAGCAAAGATATGAATTACCATAACAGTAAGCCTCCTACTCAAAACCAACAATTTTTCATAATTAATATACAAAATTCAATGTTAACACACATTAGTTTAATAACTAATTTAGGTGGTAAAATATAATAACATAGGCACTTAATCCCCTCTAGAGTTTTCAATACCACTTTATGCCACATCTAAATATTTTTAATGCCAAATGTTTCTCCTTGAGCCAAGTGCATGCATTTATTTCCATATTCCTTTCTTTTGCCACCCAAACACACACACACACACACACACATTTTATATTATATATATAACTACATTATTTTATTATTTTGAATAGTTGCAGGACAAATCTTTTTAATTATCTCAATTAATTGTTCCTTAACCATATTTAGGTTCTATTGGAATATGGGTCACTCTTAGTGGATTAGCCCAAAACCCATTTTGGGGAAAAAATATGAATGAGAGAATATGTGGGAATAAAGTGGTAATTTTCCCCAAAAGATTGATTTTGAAATGCTTTTTCGTGGGAACAGTTACCGTGAGTTGGGAAGTTATAATGTGGGGAAGTGGTTCCCGAAACGAATGACATAATGCACGGAGAAACCAAATTTCTCCCTTCCCTTCTCTGCAAAGACTTCTCTCCTCTCTTGTCTTAAATTCAAGTTATTTAGGTAGGTAACCCTTTACCAATTACATCATATGTAACTCTTAGATTTTATGAGATTCGATCATCATATGACCCGACATGTTTAATCCCATCTAATGCCTTGAGATCCAAAACCGTTTTGATAATCTCAATTAAGTCAGGACAATAACAAATTGAGTGAGTAGCACCATTACTCACGATTGCCTTCCCAAGATAACTCAAATGCATCCACTTTGGTGGAACCAACAACTGAGCGATTGAGGTTTTGACAATTATTCATTAATTGGCGGCATTATGACTTAAGATTGAATTATGATGATTTTTTTGTAAATTAACTAATTTATATGTAGATAAGCTAGTTTGTATCTGATACAAATATATATATACATATATATATTATAATATGCATCGTATGATCTAATCATAAGAAGCATAAAATATGATATAATATGGTTCACCTAACTTGTATCATCTCAAGCCCATGAGATGACCTTTATAATAAGTGATTAAAGCTTGAGAAAATTTACAACGCTTTTGTAAATTTTAATCACCTCAAGCCCATGGGATAACCTCTATAATAAAATTAACTAATAAATAATTTAAGAATGAGATCCCATATATTATGAAAAGCAACTATATAAGAGATTATAAATCATATATGAGAGATAATTTCCCATGATAACCTCTATAATAAAATTAAATAATAAATAATTTAAGAATGAGATCCCATATATTATGAAAAGCAACAATATAAGAGATTATAACTCATACACTATGAGAGATAATTTCCCATGATTAAATGTAATCCCCTAAACAAATTTAACCACATAATATATTCATAGTTAATTATGTAATTCACAATCACTTTTGATACCATTTGTAATTCCAAATAAAATTAGACTTTGATGCCATTTAATAATTTCAAAGAGTCATATGGAATTAAGATGATATCCCAAACATTATGAAGAGTAATAATATGAGAGATCATAACTCATATATCTCTCATGAATTTAATATATATCATATGTATAACAAACAAGAACATATATTATATATCACATGTTTTAAGGGAAAAAAGCACATCATACATCATATTTATGTCCCAAATTCATACTTTTTAAGAGTACATATTATATATCATGCTTTTCAAGAGAAAAAGGCACATCATACACCACATGTATATCCCAAATTCATACTTTTCAAGAACGAATATTATATATATCATCCTTTCCAAGGGAAAACATCATACATCACATGTATTCTAGATTCGCATCATATGCAAATTCATAGCCAAAAATGTATGTATACATGAACACATTCATATAAAATACATCAAGCATCTGAACTCATAATCAATACGCCATATGCAAATTCGAAAACGCATATATCATGTGTCATATATATATTTGAAAACGCATACAATATATCCCAAATTATCATGCTTTTTAAGAATCCAAGAACCCATATATCATATATATCATGTTCTTAGTCAAAATGCACATATGAATTCAAGAACGCATCAATCAACATACATCATATATTATGCCAATCATAAGAACTCAATCTAAATGCATAATTAACTTGGGTCTGATACCACTATTGGGATTAGAATGTACACACAGCGAAATTTAAAATTTTCTAATCCCAAAATTGGATCTGTTAAAGGCGTTTAGATCGAGGAGATGAAGGCGTGCCTTTTTCATTTTGAATCCGAAGCTTTTCTCACGTTTGGATCTCTTCAAGTTCCATGACCTTTTGTGTTCTTGATTCCGATCACGAGGAGCCGATGTTTCGTTGATCGCCTCCCTCTACTGGTATCCACGTGAACAGTCCCCAACAATGGCAACGTGCTAGCACCTCTTTGTTTCACTCTTTCTCTCTAGGGTTTTGTGGCTCAAGAGTGAATTCAAATTCAGAATGGGATGCCTCTACTGTTCATGAGCACTACTGTTTATAGAGCTCATGGAGTGCATCATAATCCAAGATTAATCTTTTTTTTAATCTTGAAAAATCCGAATTTGAATTTTAAAAGGATATTTAATATTAATCATTATTAATCTTTAAATTTGAATTTGAAATGATATTCAAGATCTAATCTTAAAATTTGAATTTCAAAAAATATTCAAGATCTGATATTGAAGTTTGAATTTCAAAAGATATTCAAGATCTAATCTTAAAATTTGAATTTCAAAAGATATTCAATATCTAATCTTGATTAATCTTGAAATTTTCAAAATTTAAAATTCAAAATGTGAAATTTGAATTTTGCAATCTTAATTTGGATTAAATTGATCTGATCAAATCATATCCATTTAATTGATCCAAATAATGTGCCAATGAATTTAATCTAGCTTTATAAATTAAATTAATGCTAGTTATTTAATTTATCAAATAAATTAAATATTAAACTAACACAAACAAATATTATTTACATGATATTGTGCAATTTCGGATTTTAACATATATATACACATATATTTAAAATTCAAATAAACCCCAGAAATAAAGCTCATGTTAGGCTGTTCTTGCGTGCAACCCTGTTGAGATGATGGCTTGAGTTCAAAGTGCTAACAGGGGAGTAGTAATTTTAATCTGTGTTTATGTTATAGATTACATAGTTTCTGAGTTAGGACTTGTGATTTGTATTTAAATACTTAATCTCGGTTGAGCCAAACTTGGATTGCATGTGTATCGATTTTGCTTTGTGTTTAACTTTGTAGAGTGAAGTCTCATTTCTATCTATTCAATGAAATCTTTGTTGCTCTCTTTTATCTTCCTAGTTGTGCTTGACATTTGAGGCTATATTGTGTTGAGTTGGATTTTTCACTTGGAAATTTCATTACACACACTAAGTGTTTTTAAAGGATTTCATGGAATGGAGTTCATTGCATGGAATTTCTGATCCAGCGAGTTGTTGGGGTTTTCATTATGAAACTTAATGTGAAACTACTGCTTTACCTCATGTTTTGTGAACTATGATAGTTTGAAGCATTTCCAAGAGGAACTCATCAGCGAACATCTTTTGCGTTTTTATCAGATTGTTTTCATTACATTCCCAAAAATCCAAAAATCCCAAAAAGAAACTTTGTTTTATATTTCCATTTCAATTCTATACTATTTTCAATAAAAAATGGTTTTCACTTTCGAAGCGAACTTAATCACAAGCTAACTAACTAATAGCATACAAGTCCCCGTAGAGAACGATCCTGGGGTTGCACCCTATAGTGCAATCTTTGGAAATCACATTTGTTTTGATCCGTTTCCAAGGCCTTACAATGACAAGTTTTTATGCTAACATCTATGCCATCGAATTAGTATCTGTGAACGGAGTCGAATTCTATAGGTACGCCCGAAATCCTCCAGGTTCTGATATAAAAATTAGGATTTTAGAATGGAGAAGGGTACAAATGCATCAGGGGAGAGATGGACTTGGACTAAGAAATATAAGAGTGCCCCTATCCATTATACTCTTCAAATCCAGCGACCCTCTAGGCGAATGATGTTGTCTGTAGTGTAACTAAATGTGAGGGGAAGAATCAAAAGCCAAAAACCAAGAATGGGTTAGGGATGTTTATTATACATGGTTGTGTTCATGGTATTTTCAATTATGTGGAGAGCCTTGTATCGCCAATGTGCAGAATAGACAATCCTATATGCTAAATCTTAGTTGATGCCTTTAGAAATGTTACTTAGAATGATGGGTATAGATAGCTATCTATAATATCATGTTGTTCTGTTTTTTTTGGATATGAATATGTAATAATTTAGTTTTTGGTGTATAACCTAATGTGGAACTAGTTGTCTGTGTAATAAACTAATGATTTAGTATCATATGTGGGGGAAGAAAATTAGGCGAAGAAATTTGAGTTGCTTGCCTTTTCAAGTCATAGTTGTCTGTGTATAACCTTATGTGGGACTAACTAGTTTATGTAGGTAATATCCCATACATACTTGACTCTCCTTTTGGTTACTGATAAAAAATTTTATTGGATGAAGATATTTGTCTTTGTAAGGATATCACTAGCTAGAACTCGTTTTTTTGTAAATTTATATCTCACTGTTCATTCATATATCTGGAACCATATACTCATAGTAAATTGCAAACCTGAACCATCTGTTTGTTCCCTTTCTGTCATCAAAATTTTTAATCACCATTCCTCAAAATCAAAATTTGTAACACTATATCTGATCTAAACCATAACTCAGAACCACCCATGAGACTCTGGATATGCATGCACAAAAGGGGGGAAAACAGATGCTGCCTTGGCTCTATGTGCTCCTGACAGAATGCACAAACTCACAAAGAGCCTGTTTTGTAGGAATGTCATTCCTAATCAGCTTCAGACTAAAAAGTTGCACACCATGCAAAACCTTTCATGACCCTGTACTATTTCCTTTCCAATAAACTTTTTCCCTCTCATTAGCTGTTGAGAAGTTAATTCTCGCTGCTATTTCAACAGTACCAGGATCATATAATCCAAACAACTTCTTCACATTCCATTTATCCATATTATGCAGAATCCAAAACTCTTGAGATCTGCTATATGTATACAGACATCTTCCACATATGAACGGTACTTAGGCCTCAATACCATAGCAAACAAAGGGCCATCCTCTACTGGTAAACACATTGCATTTTGCCATTGTTAATTGAGAATGGTACCTGTGGCATTTTGTCATCTCCAATAAAAATTGAAAATAGTATAAAATTAGTTGAAGAGGAGAAACAATCTTTACACAAGAATGTATTCAGTGCCATGATCCCTTCATATAGGGAGTGTCAGCATACACATGACACCGTATATGAAGATGTTGGTGATAACCGTACCAGAGAATGTTTTATGATACATTTTATTCACATTAAAAGAAGAGAGGGAGGTTGAAAATTAGAAGAGGGTAGTAAAACCATATTATTCACATTTTAAAATTTTAAATTGGGTCAATAACTTAATTAGAGGTTTTTTATTTAGCAACCTAATTAGTCTGTAATGATAGTATAGGACATTTTCAGTATAAAAAAGTTTCTAAAGATGCTGTATTCTTTTTAATTAAGAAAGACTTTGAGATGATAAAAGAATGTAGCATGTATTTGAGAATTTCCGTTACTAATATTTATTTAACGTATTAGAAAAATAAAACACTATTTGAAAAATAAGAGAAATTTTCAAATAAATGATAAATGATATTAATATTAAAATTTCAATATTTATTTAATCAAACATAATATATTTAGCATGAAATATTTAAATGTTTATTTATTGGTTTACAGATGTTGGCCAAAAAAATAAAATAAAAATGCCTTTTTCTTTTGAAAAAAATCAACTTATAACAGGTATCTTTTTTTACCATTTCATGTTTTATAACTTATAACAGGTATCTTTTTTTAAGAGTATCTTGACAACTTAAGGGGAGAATTGGAGAAAAATCTTTCATGTACGATTTAACTGAGAAATGAGACGTGCATAATATAAAATATCAGTTGTATTTATATAATATAAAAGTTCAATTGTATAATATGGAAGATCATTGCATTTGCATTTTGGGAAATTTTATGAAACCAAATTTCCATATAATTGATATTTCATATTAAACAAATTGACCTTTCATAATATGTAATTGAACTTCTACATTATACAAATGTAGTTGACTTTTCACATTATACAAGTCCCATTCTCCAATTCATTTGTCAATTTGGGATTTTTTCCCCAATTCTCCCCAACTTAAGAATATGAATGAAGCTATAGTCAACTCTTTTTTAATCCCTATTTTTTATTCAAACCATCCATTTTCTGGTTTTTTTCTTTTTGTTTGTAACCCATTATAAAAAAATATTTATTTGATGTATAAGAAAAACAAAACAATATTTTAGTTAATCGAAAAATCAGTATTAAACTGTAAATATTAAATATTTGCAAACAAACCCACATACGGGTAATGGGAGTCAAATATTTTATTCATACTTTATTATTTATTTAGTCAAACATAAAATACTTAATATATAATATTATTTTTATTGCATAATATAAAAGCTAAATTTTTTAAAATTTTAATTGGTTAAATAATAAATACATTACATAAAAGTATATATTTATATAGTTTGTTATATTATATATAAAAATGTAAGTTAAATGAATTAATTTTATGAAAATAATAAATATGAATATTTACAAATAAGTATTTAACTTACAAAATGAATAAAGCAGGCGATATGATGCTTAAGAACGGGCGGCGCCTCTCTCTTCGGTGACTGCGTAAATCTCTATCCTCTCAGTCGAGCACCATAAAGCAGATGGTAATGTAGTAACACACAATTTCTTCCCGAAGAAATCATCATAGACATTCTGAAACGACGTCCTGTAAAATCCCTAATCCGATTTCAATGTGTTTCCAAACAATGGAAGAATCTCATCAGACATCATTCTTCATCGCAGAGCACCTCCACCACCATTCCATTGATGAAAACTCTTATCTTCTTCTGCAACGGAATCGAAGAGATGATCCTATGCATTTATATTTGCTCAATCGCGATTTTCAAGTCCTTGAATTCCTGGAGACGGATGACTTGTCCTGCGCTAAAATCATCGGTTCCAGCAATGGCTTGCTCTGTGTTGAAATAGATAAGTATAATAGTATCTCTCATCCTTCCATTTTATTATTGTGGAATCCAGCAACTAGAGAGGTTATAGAAGTACCTAGATGCCCAACTAGTGATGATATTGAGGGTAACTGCACTTTAGGATTTGGGTTCAGTCCAGTTGTTAAAGATTATAAAAGTGAGAACTTATGCTGATTACTATGATACAGACATGAATCAAGTTGAAGTTTACTCATTAAGCACAGGTTCATGGAAAGTAATAGAACCAGTTGAAGTCTTTTTTGGGAAACTGTAACTGTTAATGGAGCTATATTTTGGACTGTATTTAAGGTAGATGGGGAGTACGAGTTTGAAGACCAGATTGTTGTGGTAGTGTCCTTTGACTTAGCACTGGAAGTGCTCACTTCAATGCCGTGGCCTGCTTTAGAGAATAACTCGACTGATAAGCTTACTGTATATAACAACAAACCAGCTATCATTAGTCTCACTATTATTGGAATATGTGAATCTTCTTTTGTTAATTTGTGGGTGATGGAGGAGAGTACAAATGCATCAGGGGACAGATGGACTTGGACTAAGATATATGAAAGCGCGCACCATAAATCCAGAATGTTAACATCCAGCAACCAGATGGACGAATGAGATTGTTTGTGGTGTAAGTAATTATAGTGAAGAGGATCGTAAAGTAAAAACCAGGAATGGGTTTGGGATGTTAATTATCTGTGGCCGTGTTTATGGTGTTTTCAATTATGTGGAAAGCCTTGTATCACCAGTTTGCAAGATCGAAGATCCTAGATTCTTAATCTTAGTTATTGCATTTTAGACTTACTTTGCTACTCAGTTTTAGTGAAATCCTTGATGCCCTTTAGAGATGTTATCTAGCTAATACTCCATGCGAATTGGGCTCTCTTTTTTATTAGAAAAACATAAATAGTTTGGCTTTTATTGGATGCTGTGAAGATACCACTGGCTACATTTTTTTTATTTGTATTTCATAGTTCATATATATATATATATATATATATATATGGGACCATATACTGCATAAAAAATTACAAACCTGAACTTTTTATTTGCTTCCCTTCTGTCATCAAAATTCTCAATAACCATTCCTCAATGCAAGTCAAGATTTGCAACGCCATATCTGATATAGGCCCCCATCACAGAACCAACCTATGAGGCTATAGATGTATATAGAGCAAAAATTAAAAAAGAAAAAACCGTATGCTTCCTTGACTCTATGTCCTCTTGGTAGAAAGCACAAAAAGAGCCTGTTTTGGAGGAATGTCATTCCTAATTGGCTTCCAGGAAAAAAAAATATGCACTCTACGCAAAATATTAAATGACGATGAACCTTTTCCTTTCCATCAAATCTTGTCCTTCTCATTAGTTGTTGAGAAGTTAATTCTCACCATACTTTGAGCAGTATCAGGCGCATACAATTCAAACAACTTCACATTTCAATAAGACAAAACGGCGCTTCGTTTGGTGACATGTGGAAAGGGGCTCAAAATCGCCAAAGCTTGCGGCACACAATGAACAGAAGTTTTCTTTGAAGTTGCATCAGAACGGAAAGACAAAAACTGTAAAAGTGAAAGAAATTAAAATAGGAAGGAGGGGTGGAGATGAGGACTTACGTTTGTCATGGCTAACGATGATTGATGAGATGGTGGGAGTAAGTGAGGAGGGGCAGCAGCACGATTTATAGGCACCACAGGAGGAGGAGACGAGAAAGAATGAGCGTGGAGGCATTTTGAGTGGATACTTTTCCTGGGAATTCGTGGGGTGCTGACTCTGGTGCTGCCTGGCAAAGAATAGATGTCAAAAAGAAAATGGAAGAACCGGTGAGGTTGTCATATCATCAAGTGCATGATTTGCGTTTGGCACGCCCTCCAACACTTTGACGAGTTCGCTTGCCGTGATTGCGGCCAATGATGCTTTCCATCAAATCCACGCTACACTACAGTGATATATTATCAAAGCTTTAACAAAACCGCACTGCATAGCTCGTATATTGTATAGTTTGATTTGGAAAAGCATCAGACAAGTACTTTAACGTAATTCGGCAATTTCATACAAATATATGAAGGAGATTATCTCGTTTTAAAAAAAATTGTTGAGTGTACTTTTGGACTCTTGAAAAATTTTGCAAACGGAGTTTATGTTATGTGGACCCACGTTAATCATTTAACTTGTTCATGCAAGATACTTTTACCCAAAAACATACGCTTTTTTTGCTCCTTCCTTCCTTACGAATTAAGGAAGCTTTTTTCTCTCTTTAATTGAACAGAAACTACCAGCAGTGTCGCCCGCAAGCTTGAACCTTCCGTGTAACTTAACACGCTGTTTCTCTTCTCCCCCATTTGATAGGTGGTCCCGTCATTTTGGCACCCTTCCCAGGCGGGTCGGGTTACCCTAACCCTCCCGTCTCCTATGCAACTCGTTCCTCCTTCCTCACGGAGTGACCTGGTTTTCTAGGTGATCACTTTTGGCCATGGCACGAAGCTTCCCGACGGCGTTGAGATGGATTTTTCAGCATCCAAGGATGTTTTGGGGTCCGATGAAGGAGATTTATGCAGCAAGCAATGCAAGTATATATAAAAGAGATTTGGAAACTATCACTACGAGCACACTTTCAGAGTCGTTGCAGTTAATGCATCAACAATTTCGCTCCATCAATCTCGGTAAAGCTATTAGATTTTTTTTTTTCCGGAATTAACTTGTTTGATGCATAAGTCAACTTCATTTTTACTATTGAAATGCAACCACCTCTCTTATGATATTTATTTCATGTTTAACCGATGTTAAAAGGCGACATTAATACACATTTGTCTAGTAGTAAGTGTTACTAGTTTTATAATTGAACATTTTCAACATTCTCTACATAAAATATAGGTTGTTTAACACAAAATCGTGATTTCGAACTAGTTTTCATATTGTTAAGTAAGAAGTACGATAAAGATAAATTAAATTTAGGGTTGGGTTTGGCAAAGAGTAATATATGAATTCAGCAATCTTGAAAAACAATCAACATCACAAATCTCATATAAAAGTTCATTTGACAGAAAAACTGAAACATATGTTACCCACCAAAAGAAGAAACGAAAGACTGAAACACAGAAGAGAAGGAAGCAAACAAAGTCTCAACATTTCAACTTCAAAATGTTTTCAAGAAATCCCTTGCCTCCTTATGCTGCCATATTCTTGAGGAAAACGCTAGTCAAAACATTCTTGCATTCCAGGGAAGCCTTCAACAATTGGATACCCTGTATATCAAAACAAGACAAATATATAAATATTAGAAAATTTTGTTTAAAAAAACAGAGCATCACATTTTAAGTAAATGTATATAGATAGATCATCCAAAGCAACAAAAGAAAATAATTAAGATCAAACAAAACAGAGTTCCATCTTTTAGGAAAGGCCCCTCCATTTGCAATTAATATTTCATATCCTAACTATTCAAAAAAAAATAAGGAAAGAAACAAAGATAACATGATGAATACACACACAAACCTCTTCCATGGCCAACTCAACGACACTTTCTTGTAAGGAAGTAATGTCCTTGACCTTGAACTTGGAGAGCATAGTGATGGTTGAAATAGAAGACATGGGACGAACCTCCAGATCATCCATCACAGTATAAGTGACCACCCCTTTTACAAAGCCACTTGAATCTTTCGCTTCCCTCTTATTTTTGTTGTTTCCCACAAATTGTACAGCATGGCTCATGCCACTTCCACAATTTGGACATCTAGTGTTCATTTCATAAGTCACATTTCTGCAACTGCTATAACAAGTGTATAGATTTGAAGCTCCTCCTGAGTTGGTATTATTAACATTCTGATCATCACTGGGAGGAAGAAGGTAGCCAGCAGAAACTAATGGAGCACTTGGTTTCAGCAAGTTCTTCTTGTCTTGCTCTGGATTGTTCAGATAATCGTCACTGAGATTTTCTATGCTTTCGTAGAGTTTGCCAAAGCAGCCGACCATACCCTCTTTTGTTAGAAGCCTTGTCACTGTTCCGACAGGCAAGCGAAGAAGGTTGAACAGAAAGTCGATGAACTCTTTTGAAGCTTCAGCGAAGATAACTCTCTTAGCATTTGTGTCAATCAACAGCTTCAAGCTCACTTTTGATGGTGGTGGTGGTGTTTCCATCTTTCGTTGTTTCCGTGCTTAGTAAGAATAGAAAACGAAGGGGATTATGTGTGTCTGTATAGATAGCCGGGTGTTTTGGCTTAAAACAACCCTTAATAACCTCGTTTGCACGGTCATGTGGTAAATTAAATGAAAAAAAATTAATGTCGTCCAAAATAAATTCGTAAAATATAATCTTTTTAATTTTATGGATAAGTGATATTCTCTCACGTAGAGTTAAAGTCTATCTATATAACAATCATTTGGATTTTTGAAAAAAAAAAATTGATGCATTTTATATTTTGACACCTCAATTTATTTTGTATCCCTCTCATATTTACGGTCAACTAACCATTAATTTGAAGGTGTAAGATTACTAATTGTAAAATTAAATTACATATGATATTAAGCCTATTGCTAACATAAAGAACATTATGATTTTGTTTGCAAAAATATTTAAATGTTAATAATAAATAAATGTTCAGTGCTGGTTAAATATTTGTTTAATTAATTTTCATAGATTTGCTTAACGGTGAAGATTTATCGACAAGGGAAACCCAAGGACATTGATTATCTACATGGAAAAACTTTTTTCCAACGATACAAGTAAGTTGAGATAAAATATATATTAAAATTTGTAAAAAGTATCTTAAAATCTATAAAAACATCTTGAATCTATAAAATCATATTAAAATCAGTAAAATTATCTTGAAATCCATAAACTCATTGCTTCCAACAGATTCGCAAACACACGTGTGTATGTTTGGGAATCCATTGGGAGAAAATATTTTACAGATTCTGAGAAGAATTTACAGATTTTGAGGTTGTTTTTATGGATTTTGAGATAGTTTTTGCTGATTTCAAAATGATTTTGTCTCGATTTACGTGTACCGTTGGGAATAAAGAATCCCCAAAAAGTACAGTAGTAATGCCTCTACTTTTATTTGGCTCCATTTTTATTTTTCCCCCTTGAACTGGTAACTTAGATAAAACGTTTGAAGATCGATTTATATTTGGAGGTCTCTTAGGAAGTCCGGAAGTCGTTAAAAGAGCTTATAGCCAATAAAAATTGGTTAAGTTCATAAGTTTTCTTATTAACTATAAATTTGTCAGTTCAAATTCTATTACCAATATGAGATGTTCAGTTTAGGAAAAAATTTGGAAAAACTTTTATTTGAAAATGTTATTGGTAGAAAAAAAAATATGAATTAGATTACTAGCATTTTAAAATAGTGGCTTTTTGTTAGACATTTTAAAATGTTAATACCTTCTATAGATTAAGGGTTTGTTTGGCAACCAATTTTTAAACATAGGTTTAGTTTTAAACCTTAGGTTTTACCTCAAAACCGAGGTTTTGTCCAAGCAAAATTTTTTTTCTCAACAGCTATTTTAGTTACAAAACTTCAGTTTAAAACCTAGGTTTTCTCTTTCCTACTTTTTCTTTTTTTCTCTTTTTTACCTTCATCTTTCCTACCCACTTTTTTGCGTCGGAATCCGTAAAAGTTAATAACTTCCCGAACATAAATCACTTTTCAAAACCTAGGTTTTGTCTCAAAATCTGTAAAAGCTATTTTCAAAACTTAGGTTTTACTTAGGAGTTTGTAAAAGCTATTTTTAACTTTACATCCAAACAAGTTCTAAAACACGTCAGTTCTCTATGCGGATTAAGAATTTATTACTATAGTAATCTGATATTTTAAAAAAATAATATAGCTATGGGTGGAATTTTTTTATATCTACGAAAATGTCAAGTCTTTGGTAATTGAATATTTGAACCATTATGAGCCCTACTACTTCTTTTAGAGTGCCATAATGAAATACGTGTATATAAATGGTTGGATTATCTATGCAGATTAGGAAATTACTATTAATATCATTGTCAGTAGGATTAATACCCTACCGACACTCTTAATAGAAAAAAAAAAGATAAAAATGACTAAAGTTAAAGATGTGACGTAAAGGTAAAGGTAAAGGTAAACGTAATGGAATGCAAATGTAACGGCAAAGGTAAAAGATATTGGTGTTTAATCTTATAAATTTTAAGATGATTTTATAGATTTTTAAATTTTTTTATAGATTTCAAGATGTTTTTAGATATTTCAAAATATTTTGACATGTTGGGAAAAAAATATTTCTTAAACAGTGTTTGAAAATTTCCATATCTTCTTTCTTTGTAAAGATTCTATTTTCTCCATCAAATTTGATTGGAAATCTATTTTCTTCATCGAATTTTAAATTTAATTAAAGAATATTACAGAGCTATTCTGATTTTGTCCTTAAGCAATCAATATTATACAGCTGCTTTAAAATTTCCTATTTGTCTTTGATCTCTGATACAAACTAAAACGGACTTGTCTAATCCTTATCTAAAATTAGGCTCTATTGCAACTTATAATAATCGTATGTGAATCCAACTATAATTTTTACATAATTTTTCTATTAACTACAAATGCATCATGCATATTGATTGCTTATTTCATCTAATAGGGATTTCTTTTCATATAGTTTGGTTCCATAAGAAAAACCAAAGGTAGTTTTTTCCATAGGCTTCATCTCAGGTCGGCAAAGATCAATTCTGTAACCTATCCTCGAACACTTGCATGGTTATTTCTGCTATTTCATTCTCGCTTGGACCGTACAAAATGCTCTATACTCAATTCAACTTTAATAATTTTTGTTTACTTTTGCTTTACCTTTCAACTTTATTAATCATTTTACTTTTGCTATTTTCTTCTCGCAAAGCAGAACACAAGGTAGTCTACTTTTGCTTTATCACCTTTCAACTTCAATTGCAACCATTTCAGCCATCATATTTTATCTTTCTGTAGCAAAGGCTATATTGGATGATGATGGTGCTATCGAAGGATAGTTTATTGCCGTAGATTAGGCCATCCATTGGATGACTCTGTCTTCATTGGTATATTCTTCTATGTACGGAGGTTACCTTTTACTCAGTAGCGTTGAGCTAGATGGCTCAAACAAGAAGCTGGCTCTACTCCTCTGGCAACCGTAAATGCCCGTCTAAGCAAGCACCCATGAAATTCAGAATCTATAAAAGGCTTATCTGTCTCTGGACATTCCAACATTTAAAAGTTTTATACCCTTCTAGTACTACTGGGGGTAAAATTACCTGTATTGATCCATGAATGTTAAACTACTCAGAACATTTTTGGAAACCACTTGAATTATTTGTTCGAATGTCCTTATCGGAATAAGTAAACCATAAATGATTATAATTGGGAAATTTATTGAGAGGTCATGAATAAGGAACTTATTTAATGAATAGTTTCAATTTTAAAAATATTTATCAAAAGATCCCATTGACAACATGAGATGTTGCCAATACAGTGCATGATGTTATCAATGTATAAGACCTCATGTTATCAATGGGACCTTTTGATAAATATTTTTAAAATTGGGACTATTCATTAAATAAGTTTTTTATTTAGGACATCCCAATAAATTTTTCATTATAATTTCTGTAATACAAGACATTGTACCAGACCAGGCCTTTCGATAATCGGCATAATTAAAGTCCTGGCCATGGTAATTTCATTGAAAATTTCTTTGCTGCATAGGGTGATTGTCCCCGATCCTTCAGAATTATTACTTTGATTATCTTTAACTGAATATAAGGTCTTTCTGTCATCTGATCTTTCTTATGGCAAATCATGGCAAACTAGGCATTTGCAAGGATAAGTTCATAGTACCTTTGATCCTTTTTCATGCTTTCTGGAAGAAAGTTCCAGATTTCTTCTATAGGTTGAGTTGCAAATATTGTTTTAATGGTTTGTTCAATTTTATTACTGTAATAACATACTTCCGAGGAGCAAACTAGACATGGTAATGTGGGTCAGTCCGTGGATTGCGGAGTGGGAGGGACGGGCTGCTTCCCCCAACGACATTCTTTTTTCCCTTTTTTACATAATTTTTCTATAAAATTGCATAGTCACATTGTTATCTTCCTATCAATAAATTTTTAATAATGACTTTTTCATGTTTTCCAAAAAATATAAGTATTAATGTTTTGTTATAATTTTAAATATAGTATTATAGAAAGTTGATATGAAAAAATAAAATATTTTATACTATTTTTGAATGTATTTGATATTGTTTATCCTAAAAATATAATTTAATATTACTTTTTCTTTGAAAAAATATTGAAATAAAAAAAGGATAAAAAATATAAAACATATACTTTTTTTTTAAAAAAAAAAAGGCTAAGAGGACCGGCTTCAGGTAACCTACGGGTTGAACAAGTGGGTTAACAACAAAATGCCAATACAAACCCATCAAATTTTGAAGAGCTGGTGGATTAGGCTCGGGCCCAATCTGCACCTATAGGGCAAACATATACCCCTTTTTTTGTCAAACCAAGAGAGCATCATATTGCAATCAAAACGAAATTATAAACACTAATAAAACAAGTCCAAACAACCAAACTAAAAGAAACACACAAGACTCAATCCGACATAAGTAACAGAAAAAAAAGCAATTAAAAGATTAATGTTGCAGCTTGAACAGACTCTAACACCAACAATTGAGTAAGTCTGCAACGGAGCTCGATGAACCGATTGAACAGGTAAGAACAACTCAATGAAGCTTTGACGAACCACACGGCTGTCAAATATGCTTACATAGGAATCCATCCAACATAATGGTTCCTGAACAAATTGCTTGAGAAAAGAGACCCAAGGAGAGCACCTATTTAAGAAATTGGAAAAGAGGCACACTTATCCAAATAATAGATGGTAGAATCACCACTTCAGTTCTAACATATGCAATGTAGTCTTTATTAGCATACTTCAGCGGAAGACAAGCTGTCTGCGCATAAATTGAAACTGAATGTATGATTAACGTTTGACAGGACTGTGGTTGTGAGGTGGATGACCTCAATTGTGATTGTGAGGTGGGTGACCTTTACTAGGTATCTGTAGCTTTATCATAATCCTAAGGGACCTATTTTCTGTATTCTTTTGTGGGGCTTAACCCGTGGAGCTACTAAGACTGCTTGTCCTTCATTTTTATTAATATCCATGGAAGGATGATCCTCAGTGGGTACTCATGACTTTTGGGTATAAATAGTTAACAAATCTGGTAAAGAAATATTCTTTTCCTTTAATAAACTTGTCCTTTAATAAACTTGATCTCAAAATCAGAACAAGAGAGTAAAGAATGCCACCCGATAAAAATAGGTTTTGAAACCAAAATTTTAACAGTTTTTTAAAACATCTTTTACCGCATTGCAATAAACTCTAAGTAAAAAACTTTGATTTGTTAAATCATTTTGAAATTCTGAAATACATAAAACAATGGATAAAATCTTCTTTACGGTGAAATATTTCTGTTGGTTTTCTATCCAGCTTCCTCGATGGAATTTTATTTGTTCTCATGTACTATCCTTTTGCTTTAAGATTCCTATTTCTGAGGCATCTGTCTCTACTCTCTTAAACATAGTAGGCTTTTGACCTTTAATTTAATTTCAACTATATTAGTACCATCTTATTAGTCTAGGCTGTAGAAGTTTTCCTTTATCTTTTAAAGAGTGACTGTATTTTTTATAAAAAAAGTGACTGTATTTTGTTCTAAGATTTGGAATAAAACACATAATTTAAGTACCTTAAAAATCTTTACAACTGGTTTTTATCTTTAATCTCTTCTTGAAACTTATTTGCAAATTCTATTACTCTACTGGCCTGGTTGGAGTTATTGTTCCTTCATAAATCTCCATCTTTAAAAACTTTAGTTTGAAACATTTTCATTCAACACCTCCCTTAGCTTCTTTATTGAGCATTTGAGACTAATTCTAGATCAATTAATTACTTTCCATAATACAGAATTAGTCGATCAAGTGAAATTTTAAAAATTTTCTTGCTTTAATATTCACTTAGTAAATTTTTGAATTTTTTGTTAACTTTAAAAATTTATAATCAATTCTAAAAAAATTGAAATCAAGTGGTCCAAGTATCTAACTGCAGCTTATATAATTTTCTACAGGAAAAAACTCATTTAACCATTATCTTACTTAGTTAATATAAAAAAATTCATGAAGAAGTATTGTTCATATGATTATTTTTTATTTTTTCAATATTTTTCCTTTAATTTTGGATACACATAGCTTTCTGCACACATCCAAATCCAGCAACTTTAGCTTGATTTAAAGCTTCTAGAAAATTTAATATCATTTAGATGACATTTAATCCTTTTTATCATTACCTCAATATAAACATTTGATAAGCACGTTAGACCATTTTTCACAATTCTTGCATGCTTAATTTTCCATTTCCAAACATAAAACATTACCACATAATTATCAAGCATGCTTGGGATGTTCACTTCATACATATAGATTATGCATCATAGTTGAAACTTACATACATAACCCCACGTAACATTCCATATATCATGCAACATATACATCGCTTTATAGAAAACTTGAATCTGTCTCTTATAAAGAGAATACAACCTAAACAACAATCTTACTTCTCTTGTCAACTTTCACCTCTTGCAGCAAAGTTGAAGGGTGATCAATGATGCAAAACTTCTGTGATTAAAAAGTGATCGACAATCCCTATGAACAAGTAATCTAGCTTTGTCCACAATATTTCTTACAGGATTATTACTATCATAGTGCCTAGTTATTAAGTTACTTGCTTTAATCAGAAAAAAAGTCCTATTTTTCTATAACTTTATATTAACATAAGTTCAGTCAATACATGATCTCAATCATTTCAGCAATAACTACGTGAGCTTGCAATTGTAACCTTGTAAACCTATATATATATTTCATTATCATTTATAGGCTTTTTGTGAGTAAACGACGAAGGCAAACTTGCATTTGAAAAATATTTTAGAAGCGAAATTTCAAACGAAAAATATTTTACGGAAAAAATTGCACGACAAATAAAATTAAGGTGCAGATGTAACCGAGAAATAATATGAATTCTGAATGCAGCTTTACCGTGCTTTCATTTTCCTTCTACTCTTATGGAAATGAATGCATAGAATGAACTCTAATGAAAGCAACGTACACATGCAACACCACAAAACTAAAAGCAGCAATGAAAATGCATTGAATAAGCTTCATATCAACATTAAGAAACACACAAACACATCCTTACTTTAACTTTGGAATTGGTGTCTCCATTATTTAATTAAGAGATCAAGTAAAGAATAACTTCTTATCATGTCTTTACTTATGTTGAGCAATTAAATCCACTATTTTTCGAATTTTTCAGTATTTAATCTTCTCGGGGTGCGTGACAGCGCGTGGGACCTCCAAATGAGACGCGGTCTGTTCCTAAAAATCCCAAAAACAGATCCTGAATTGCCTGTGAAAGTAGACAAATAGCATATCAAAATGAAGATCTTGAATTTTGGGATTTTTAGGAACAGACCACGTCTCATTTGGAGGTCTCACACGCTGTCACGTACCTCGAGACAATTAAATACTGAAAAATTCGAAAAATGGGACGAACCCCACTCCCGGGTGTAGCGCGTGTCATCCACGCGTCACCTTGGAGCCACCGGAACGTCACACGTGCTGTCGTTTCGGACTCCACGTGTCGCCACAAGTCGTATGGTGTGGTCCACGCCCCCAGCTGACGTGCCACGTGGCCTTAGGCACCATGTGGCACTTTCCCCCACTTTTTTTCATTTAATAATAATTTTATTTTATTATTATTATTATTAATTTTTTTTATTGGGCCTCTCTGCCCAAAAAAATGATTTCTTTTTTTTTCGGATTGTGCCTCTCTGGCCCAACCTAAATTTTTTTTCCCGGATGGGGCCAAACAACTTTTTTTTTAGGATTGGGCCTCTAGCCTAACCAATTTTTTTTGGACTGATTGGGCCCTCTAGCCCAACCTCTTTTTTTTGTATCCGAAAAACAAATATAAATGGTCTAGCACGGATTCGAACCCATGACCTCAACGATTCGCAACGGCCGCCTAACCATGCGGGCTGGTGACGCCTTTTGTTGATCAAAGATCCAAAAACAATATTTAAATAATCCAAAAATGACTCTTCCAGCTGTCGGGTTACCCTACCCAACCCGGTTCACCGTCGCCGACGACCTGGTTTCCACCGCACACTGTTCATCGTCACCGTTACTATTCATCCAATGCATTTTTCGGCCATATATTCGCCGTCCAGAGTTTGTTTTGCGCGTTCTTGGTGTCTATCTCTTCGTTTTGAAGATCTCTACACAATGGGATGCATTTGAAAGCCTGGATCTCTTCAATTTTCTCGAAAAATGTGATGGAACTCGTAACACATTTTCTTCCGTAACTCTGTCGTCCGGTGTCCCTTTTTCACGTTCTTGATGTCCACGTTCTCGTATTGAAGAGCTCTACTCCATGGGCATGTTTTCTAAGCCTAAAACGCTTGTTTTATGAAAGAAAATATTTCAGTTTTCGCTTGGTTATTCGTTTTCTAAATGCTTATGATTTATACACATAATTCATATATGCATATACGCAGATACGATGAAAAAACCAATTGAAAATGAAATGGTAAGCAATAAAGGAAACCAATAGTGCAATTCAACAAACATGCTTGCATAACTCATACAAAATTCATGCTTGAACAGTAAGGGAATTACCACAGAACATGTATGGTAAGCAAGAGATCATAGTAATGGACATACTTTAATCATACACTCAAATTTTCATGATTAAACTAGCAAAAAATCATATCTGTGCGGAAGAGAAATGCCTCAGGAACCTATATACTCTGATATCACTGAAGGATTTTGGGCGTACCTGGAAATGCCGAATTACGAATTTACAGATACCCACGCGGAATTTGGATCACAACAGTGGATCCAAACACAAGACACAGCAAAAGCACCGAAGGCAAGAGGAGAGGAGATGAGAGGATTCTCTGCAAGGGAAAGGGAAGGGAGAAGACTTGTTTTCTCTGTGCGTTATGTCTCCCACTTTGGGGAACCACTTCCCCATATAATAACTTCACCACAAGAGTCCATATTTACGCATTCGACCCAGCACATGGATTTGGGCCTAATCCATCAAGGGTGGCCTATATTCCAACATCTCCCACTCACACTTGGTGGATTAGGAAACGTGGGCCTCATCCTTCTCTCTTCTTCCTTTCATACTAGGTGCTTTGCCGTGACCGCATGGGCATGACATCTTTT
>JANTPZ010153484.1:6164-22265 GCA_025593235.1 Vachellia pachyceras | reverse complement strand
TATTCAAAAACCCAAATTTTACTTTTCATTTTAGTTGGTAATTTTGAAATCGCAATGTCAAATTCCTAAGACTTTCAAATAAAAACTCAGGTAATGTTTGGTTGGGGGATTTTAGAAGGGGAGGCTTGGGATAAATGTGTTTAGTTTAAGAAAATGGAGGAAGGGGGCACCGATTTTTATCTTTTTCCTCACCCCTCGTCTCCCCCTCTCTTCACATCCAAAAGCAGGGGTTATTTGAGGGGTGAGAAAATTTTGTTACAATATGGATTTAATTGCCCATATCACTTTTTTATAATCACATTATTATCTTTAAATTAAAACTCTCTTTTTTCTTCCCATGACCAGCATAACCAACCAAAAGAGTGCGTTATTTTTTTTCCTTGCCTCATGACCACATTAGTCATTTTTGTTAATTTATTTTTGGTGATTTCGAGAGAGTTGTATATAGTCCAACGTTGACTGTTTTATGGGAAAAAGATAGGCAAAGACCCTTGAAATTTGTAAATGATTGAAAGGTGTTAGATCATGTCAAAATACCAGAGATGTGTTAGGGCTCACTTTGACCTTTTAGAAGTTTAAGGAAATTACAAAACTATCCTCCTGCCATCAACATTTAAAAGTCATCTGTTCTCAAGCGCATTCATCTCATCTCCCACGCACTCCCCTTTTCTCCTGCTAAATCCTCTCCTCTCTCATTGGTGCCATATTCCTCTGTTGCACGCTATGAGTAAAACAATTTGTGCCCAGTTAAAGAAATCATCTTTCAAACTTCTCTCATCGATGTTTTATGGTGTCCCATTGGTGTTGTTGTATTTGGTTTATTTCGTAGGTTAAAAAGGGTAAGGCAGTTAATGTTTGTTTACAATGACTAATGCTGAAAGTGTTTTTCGGTCAAGTTGACATATTGCATTTAGTCATTTTTCTTTTCTTTATTAATAATGAAGTGAGTGAGTTAAAAAAAGTTTAGGAATTTGGGTGAACACCATATGAAAAAGAAAGGAAGATTGGTTTGGATAAGTTGATAAATAAGCAATTCTGGTTGTGGGTAATGAGTACATATGTGTGGCCATATGCCTATGATATATCGGACTAATGTTCTAGTTGTTCATGAGCAAATGTGAATATAAATTATGAGTGTA
This sequence comes from Vachellia pachyceras, assembly GCA_025593235.1. Taxonomy (NCBI): domain Eukaryota; kingdom Viridiplantae; phylum Streptophyta; class Magnoliopsida; order Fabales; family Fabaceae; genus Vachellia; species Vachellia pachyceras. Next base: position 21,126 of record JANTPZ010153484.1, on the reverse strand, counting down.
CAATGTTTGTTATGAAATTGGTAATAGAGAAACCATCAAAATCAAAAACTATACATCGTGGCTACATTATGTTTAAAAGTTAATTTACATCTAAGACAGGGAAAATTATAAGAACCTGTGAAACCGGCGAGGGTCGTGGCAGTTAGCCTTCTCATAGAGGTGAGTGAAGGGGCAGTCGGTCCAGTCGTGGCTTCGGCTGTGGGTGTATCGGCGGAACTTGAACTCGTACATGCAGAAGTGGTTGGAGGAATAGGGATCAGAGTCGTCGACATCAAAGTCGACGTTAAGGTTGTTGCGAGGGAAGAACCTGTGAAGGAAGGGCTCGTCGGGAAGGACTGATGAGATTGGGAAGTTTGGGGGAGGAGAGTAGCCGACTTTGTGAAGGTATGTGTATCGGCTTTCATTAGGATGCCAACCACACATGGCGCACATGTGAGCACCGACATAGCAAGCTACAACCCATCACACACAAGCCCCCAAGAAAAAAAACCACCACTTCTCTTCTTTAATCCTCTACTCTCTCCCTTCTGTGGGTCGCACCACACCCGATCGCACTCCTTTACGTGCTTCTATTTTGGCATTTCCATCATCCTCCCACTTCTTTTACTCTGCCTTTTATCATTGACCAAGAAAAAAATAACAGGCTAATTGTTAACTCACTCAAACTAGCGGTTTTAGGGCAGCCAGTTTAGAACGTGTCTAAAAGGTTTGAGTTGAGCCTGATGGCTAGCTCGACCCGCCTGCTGTTCTACCCTAAACTCATCAATATGGACAAGTAGCTCATTGATTACCTCTATTGACCTATCCCTCATTTCTTCATCATGCTAATGGAAATTACCATAACCCCCTCCCTGTACATACAACACCTCATCCAAGAAAATGTATGAACCCATCAAAACCAAACCATATAAATCATTTATCAAACAAAATTTAATAAACATAAACTTGATAATAGTTTTAGTACCCATAGAATCTCCTCCCAGGATTCACCTCTGTCCATGAAGTCCAAAGGGGTGAAACCACTCCACAATTATAATATCTTGTTGGATCTTCTTTCTCAACATCTCTATTGCACCCTCTCAGATATGCAACCCTGCGCCTACCTCTATTTATTAACAATTCTGTCGAGTCCCCATTTAAGTGCCCTTTATTCTTTGTGCATGTCGCTGATTTAAGTTTTGGGTGGGTTGTTCGTGGGTGGTTTAGGGTTTTAATGGTAGCCTTTAGTTACCATAAATGGTGAAGTCTTTTTCTCGCTCTAACATGGGCTCCAACCTAGAAGCCAACTTGTAAGAAATGCTACGTGTAACACTACAGTTAGGGCTTCATCTAAATGGGTTGACATTGATATGAAATTTTCACTTATAAGGCAACATTGAGACAAGAAAAACTTCCTAATACCCAGTAATATTTTGAAAAACTTGGACAAAAGTTACCCTTAACCCTATAAATTTTAATTCTCTTTCAAAGGAACCCAATTTGTCATTCGAATGAAAGACCTTTTTTATATGTTGATTGAAGCTCATTTGAATGAACCACTTGTCTCATTCAAATGAAGTCCTTATCTTTTGGATATCCAAACGAACATTTAAGATGAGTATTATAAATTCTTATACTCATTTGAATGAACCCCAATTGTCATTCAAGTGAAAGACCTTTTTCATATGTTGATTAAAGCTTATTTGAATGCACCATGTGTCTCATTCGAATGAAATCTTCATCTTCTAGATATTCAAATTGAAGGATTTTAGGCATACCTGGAGATGCCAAATTACGAATCTGCAGATACCCACGCAGAATTTGGATCACAATGGTGGATCCAAACACAAGACACAGCAAAAGCACAGAAGGCAAGAGGAGAGGAGATGAGAGGACTCTCTACAGAGGAAGGGAAGGGAGAAGACTTTTTTTCTACGTGCGTTATGTCTACCCACTTTGGGGAACCACTTCCCCGTATAATAACTTCCCCACTCTTGGAAACCGTTCCCACTAATTATTTGCTTTTCAATTTTAAAATCAATTTTGGGAAATTGCATTTAACCCCACAAGAGTCCATATTTACGCATTCGACCTAGCACATGGATTTAGGCCTAATCCATCAAGGGTGGCCTATATTCCAACATCTCCCACTCACACTTGGTGGATTAGGAAACGTTGGCCTCATCCTTCTCTCTTCTTCCTTTCATACTAGGTGCTTTGCCGTGACCGCATGGGCATGACATCTTTTAGATGTTTGTACTAGAAATCCCTTTCATAAGACCAGCACAAGACAATCTTTCTTCATGTAGCTTGAATCTGGTTACTATGCCTCACATGTCCTAGATTTAACCAAAATACATTTTCACTTTGACGAATCTAATCCCTCCCAAGTCAACATAAGACTTAGATTGTCTTTCTCATATGCGTGGTGTCCACACTTATGAAATCTCAAATTTGATATCATAAGGGACATGTCACAAACACCAGCATAGTTGTGTATTTATCAGGTAATCTTCCTTTTGCCCATATATCATTTTGATATACACCAACCGCTTTCCTAACATAATACCTTGTATCGCATCCATCATGATAGTAGGATGTACGTTAAGATAGCAGTCAATGAGATATACCTCCATGATAATGTCAAAGTTAAAGGATATAAGTAGAAATATTAATTTCTTGGGACTCACTCAGCAATGAAGCAGGGATCCATTCACTTGCTTCCCTTTTACGCTTTTATAACACATGTGGTATGAATCACATGCTACGGTGTTTCTCTTACATTATAAGAGTGACGTCAGTTTTGAAACGTTCTATTAACACCGTACAGACTTTTAGTCTAGATGTTCCCAACATCTAAACCCAAATTCTTCTATGTCTCATTCTCATATGATGTCAGTATTGAAGAATTTGTTGTCTGGTAACAGGAATCATGGGAGGGGGTCCCCATGATTCGATCCATGTTTTATAGGTATATACATTGGATCTCATCCCGACATGCTACACAGTTGCCGATGTGACATGATTTGTATTTCTTCTCTACCATACCAACATTCCTGCTGCCTTGCTGGTGAATACAAGTGTCTCATCTTTGCATACTCCTGAGTATCAAAGGCGGTAGCTCCTGTGAGAGAGCCTACCTCACCTGTCTGTATGACATACTAGACATTGTATACTTGTACATAGACACATAAATCAATAATGAATAATTGCATACTTTAGTTATAAATTCAATACATAGTGTCTGTAATATTACATTTTGCACATACCAATAGCCCTTACATGTTTCTCAAACATTTCTCTAGCTATTGGTTTAGTCAGGGGATTTGCGACCATACTCTTGGTCGAAATGTGTTGTACATTAATCACTTTCTGTGCTACATAATCTCTCACAAAATTATACTTAATATTAATGTGCTTTGTCTTGCTATGATATTTTGGGTCTTTCATGTAGGCTATGGCTGCAGTGTTGTCACAATATATTAACACAGGATTTGTACTCTCATTCCTAAATCCAAGGTGTTCAATGAATCTTTTCAGCCATATAGGATCCTGCACTGCAGCAGTGCAAGCCACAAACCCTACATTCCATGGAAGCTAAGTTTGTGTGTATTTCTCACACGGGTTACCGCCTTTGATACTCAGGAGGAGTATGCAAAGATGAGACACTTGTATTCACCAGTAAGGCAGTAGGAATGCTGATATGGTAGGGAAGAAATATAAGTCATGTCTCTTTGGCAACTGTGTAGCGTGTCGAGATGAGATCCAATGTATGTACATATAAAACTTGGATCGAATCATGGGGACCCGCTCCCATGATGCCTGTTACCAAACAACAAATTCTTCAATATTGACGTTGCATGAGATATGAGAGGTAGAAGAATTTGGGTTTAGATGTTGGGAACATCTAGACTAAAATTGTGTACGGTGTTAATAACAAGTATGAAAATGACGTACGCTCTTATAATGTAAGAGAAACACCATAGCATGTGATTTATACTATATGTGTTATAGAACCGCAAAAGGAAAGCAAGTGAATGGATCCCTGCTTCATTGCTGTGTGAGTCCCAAGAAATTAATATTTCTACTTATGTCCTTTGACTTTGACATTATCATGGAGGTATATCTCAATTACTGCTACCTTAACGTACATCCTACTATCATGATGGATACGATACAAGGTATTATGTTAGGAAAGCGGTTGGTGTATATTAAAATGATATATGGGTGAAAGGAAAATTACCTGATACACAACTATGCTGGTATCTGTGACATATCCCTTGTGATATTAACTTTGAGATTTCATAAGTGTGGACACCACGCATACGAGAAAGATATGACTTGGGAGGGATTAGATATGTCAAAGTGAAAATGTATTTTGGTTAAATCTAGGACATATGAGGCATAGTAACCAGATTCAAGCTACATGAAGAAAGATTGTCTTGTATTGGTCCTATGAAAAGGATTTCTAGTACAAACATCTAAAAGACGTCATGCCCATGCGGCCATGGCAAAGCACCTAGTATGAAAGGAAGAAGAGAGAAGGATGAGGCCAACATTTTCCTAATCCACCAAGTGTGAGTAGGAGATGTTGGAATATGGGCCACCCTTGATGGATTAGGCCCAAATCCATGTGCTGGGTCGAATGCGTAAATGTGGACTCTTGTGGGGAAGTTATGATACGTGGAAGTGGTTCCCCAAAGTGGGCAGACATAACACATGGAGAAAACAAGTCTTCTCCCTTCCCTTTCCCTAGCAGAGAATCCTCTCCTCTCCTCTTGCCTTTGGTGCTTTTGTTGTGTCTTGTGTTTGGATCCACCATTGTTATCCAAATTTTGCGTAGGTATCTGCAGATTCGTAATTCGGCATCTCCAAGTAAGCCAGAAATCCTTCAGTTGCCTCCTTCAAATCTTTAAAAACCATAATTTAGTCTATATATACATACCAGCAGTGTCAATCATCTTATTAAGCCTTCCTTCACTGTTCGAATTCCTAAAATATCATCAAGCTAGCTATATATCTTACATATGGTAAAAATTATCTCGCTTGGAGATTCTTTTGTTTTATTGATTTTAAAGAATAATTTCTGTTTAGTGTACATAGATTTTGTTTATTTCTTTATTTAAAGCCTTATATTTAGTCTTCTTTCCTCAGAGGATGATCAAATAATCATCCTTCTACTAATCATCAGTTTATATTAAAGTTAAATAGCAGAATATAAGTTGTGTATTTTACATGTCCATAAATTACATTTCCTTTCAACAAGACAACATTTGATCTTTTTTAGCGGTATACGGTTGAGGGGAAAAATATTTTTGAGAATTTTTTAGCCACTGAGATGATAATGAAAAATGAATAATCTGAATTGTGTAATTATCATACGAAGTTATTTATTCTTCCCATACGTTTTAGGGAAGAAAATGGGAGAATTACTTTAAAGTCCTGCGCTACGAATTAATTACTCTAAGGTCCTACGAAGTTGTTAATGGTAGCTACTTCACTTGTCAATAGTACTTCTTGACTTTTTATTGATAACCTCTTGAGATCTAAGAGTAATTAATTCGCTATTATGTGACCTAAATACAATTCTCCCAAAATTAATACTAACAAGTTTCGAAGAATTTAATCTTTGTAGAAGTTACTCTTGTAAACGATGCAACTTGACAAATAAATATAGAAGTTTGGCTTTTAAATATGAATTATTAAGTTATAATTATGAATGATTAACCCATCTCGTAAATATGTAAGTTTGAATTTGAAGATACAAAAATTCTTAGTCCTATATTTAATTTTCTCATCTTAACACACAACAAAAAAGGTTGTATTAGTAGCGGTGAAAACTGTAACACCTCTTATTTATCCCTCTTAGCTTCCATTATAATGATTTAGAACCAAATAATGGTCTCAAACAACTTATATTGTCAAAATGGAACAAGTTGGAAACTTAGTTTCTAGGAAAGTTACTATTCACAGTTTTCCGGGCCAAATTTGAAAATTCATAACTAATTCTATAAAAATTGAAACTGAGTGGTTCCAACTTCTATTTGAAGCTTACAAATTCCTTTATGAGGGAAAAATACTCATTTGAACAAAAACTGGTCCAATTGGTGCAGATTCATTTGTGAAAAAAGCACTGTTCATATGGTAATTTTTCATTTTTTCAGGATTTTCTGTGATTTTTCACCAACTTTGGATAGTCATAACTTTCTGTAAAAAATTCCATTTCAAGTGATCTTTATCTTTTTTTAAAGGTTGAAATGTGTACTATTTTTTCACAAAATTTCAGTTCATTTGAAGTTTATTTACTATGTTCCCCGACAGGGTAAAGTAGGCAAATGACCAACTTTACTTTCAACACTTAACCAAATTTCTTCTCTACTTGACTTCATAGCTTACCATTTTGATTTCTAAACCTTTCTTAACCATTTTAACCTATGTAATTAGGTATTCTCAAAGCATAAACTAATTAACATGAGTCCATAGTACATTCATCCATCACATTACATAATACATTACAACATTCAAACTAAATACATAAAGTTCTTAGTGAAGTCCACAACATTATACACCCACATTTGTCTCATGCATCAATCACTTTCTCTTTACCCTTGTGAGTGCCTCCACCTAAAAATTGTTAGTGGGGGAGAGCGAGATTTCAAAGAAATCCCAATAGCAAAACTTTCTAACAAGTTTCATAAAATGCATGACATGTTTCATAATAAGTGTGAATGCATAATAAATAAATGTGCACATGAGACATGAATATGCATATGGCCATAGCATATCAAGCACATATTCACACTTTCATTTTCATACAATAAGTCATGCAAAGTTTCAATACAATTTCACAACATAAAGTTAAGTTAGAAGGTCTTGCTACCTTTACTCTTTAACTTTCCCTTTAAACTTGTAAGCTCTCTTGACCACTTAGAAATTTATCCTCTTGCACCAAACACTTTCCTACATATTCAACAATATCATGGCCATTAGTTTCAAGCCATTTCCAAAGCAAAAACCAAAGAAAATCTCCCTTGAAACAACTCTTGAACTTTAAGAACATTAAGAACCCTAACTTGTCTCTAATGTCTTCCAATGCTTCCACAAACTTGTGACCACTTTTACCCTACACCAAAACTCATTTTGGACTCATTGGAAGCATCAAAATCATAAAAAGAAACTTCCTCCCTCCTGAACCAGTCATGGCCGAGAGGTTTCCCTAAAATCCTTAACATGAATTTTTCAACTTTCATCACCTATAACACTTGATTCTTGTTTCCAAAATCATATTCAAGCATGGTCTAACTTGTTTTTAGCTCTCCTATATTAAATAGAAAATTGGGCAGCATCTCCCCTAAAACTCCATGATTTCCCAACTTTACAAAATTATAAAACAAACTCAAACAACCACAATATATATATCAAAACACTCCTTACAACACAAGGAGGCTTTTACCATCAATGAATAGCTCTAAATCCCTCTCTTTCTCACTTTGCTCTCAAGAATGGTAAGCATTCAAACTTGAGAAAGAGAGCTCAAATCAAAATTCCAATCCATGGAAGTTGTAGAAGAGGTTGAGAGGAAGATTTTGATATATAGCTTTAGATAGAATCTCCTCTTACCTTTAATATTCTTCAAGTTTTTCTCTTCTTTCTCCTTCAAAAATGGCATCCCTTGCTCTCATTTTTCTGCAGCTGAAAGTCGGCCAAATGATGGTGGGGATGGAGGAGAAATTGTGTTTAATAATCCCCTTGAAATAACATGAAAGGCCAAGATGAAAACTTAACTCATAAGCTTAATCTAAGGGTGAAAATTGCTCCCACATGTGTGCCACTTTCCTTCCTCTTATTGGTCACTTAAATGGCATCATTATGGCTGTAACTAAGGGGTTAGAAATCTGGTTGGAGTAACCAAACTGAATCCCCTTCAGTTACTTCTACCGATCGCACTTTTTACCAGTAAACATAATTCTATTCCGGTATATCTTTTTCTACTTTTCTGAAAATATTTTCATCCTTATTTAATCTCCATAATTCCCTCTTAAATATATTCAAATCATCATCCGCAAATTGTCCCTTGATCCATCCCAAATTAATAGAATTATTTTATCCTGCCGAAAACTCCTGAAAACGAGCAGTTTTAGAATAAAGCATTTTTAGGGCCTTATAATTTTTTATATTTTTCATTGATATTCAAGCCCTTCATATTTCTCCAAAATACCTTCTAAATTGTTCCAAATTAATTTTTGTAATAAATTATATTTTTGGGGATTTTTCGGCCATTTTTCCTCGTTTTCGGGAAAATCGCCTTAATCGTACTTTGTGCAATAATTTTGTAAAATACTATAAATTCCATTGAATTTTCATAGACTCTGGTTTTTGGTCTTAGGGAACTCCTGATACCATAAATAAATATTTTCCACCTTAAACCTTTAAAATTTCATAATTCCCTATCCTGACCGAATTTCAACAATCGGTTGAATTTCTGGTAACCAGGGAGTTCTGCTCTATCTTTTGGGCATCTGTGACTTTTTCTGATTTTTGGTCAATTGTTTGACTTTTGACTTTGACTTTGTCATATGACCAAAATACCCTTATACTTTCTCTTAATGACCAAAATGCCCTTTCACAGTCTAACTTTTCCTAATTTCCCATTTTGCCCTTAACCTTTTGGCCCTTGATCTTTTGATTTCTGATTCTTTAGGCAATATACTAGAGGTCACGCATCCTAAAATTTCCCTGGGGTGAGCACGCTTAACTTTACTATTCCTACCGGCTTTCATCCACCAGGCCATATCTGATTCTGCGACTTTCGGCCTATAACTTTATTCCATTTACGAACTATCTATTTTTGAATTCTAATTCATTTCGTAATTAACAGATTATCATTTATATCAGTTAGCAGAAAAATCATGGATATTACAAAAACTGCTACAATGACATGTTGCAGCGGTTTAACAAACCGCTACATAACACATTGTGGCAAACAATTTAGCAGCAGTTTAAAAGAACCGCGGCCCACATAGAATAAACCAATAATAAGTTTGAAGCAGCTATACAATAACTGCTACAAATCCTCTACCTAACTGAACGGGGTACGAACATTTTGTAGCGAACCAAAACTGCTACTAATCTAGCCAAACGTGACAGTGGAACATAACGTTTGCAGTGGTTTCAAAACCGCTACTAATTAAAATAGTAATTCCTGTCTAAAAAATTTCATGAACATTTTCCCTCCAAAAATTTGCAACGGTTTAATAACTGCTACTAATTAAAATAGTAATTTCCGCCCTCTTTTGATGAGTAAAAAGTTTCCCTCCAAATTTTTTTCAACGGTTTTTTCAACCACTGCTAATTTGAAATAGTTGTTCTTGCCTTTTTATTTGTAGCGGTCTTAAACCACTACTAAAGGTTATTTAATGGATAAAAAAATAAAAAAATAGACATGTTTAAAAGGTTTTAAAGAGTTGTAGCGGTTATAGAACCGCTACAAAATATTATTAAATTTTAAAAACTTGCACAAAAGTTACAAAATATATTTGTAATTTACACAAAAAATAAGTAACAGAAATTAAAATAAGGAAAAAACAAAATTAAAAATATAGCCAATTTTCTCATCTTAACATATAGCCAATTCTTAGTCCTATATTTAATTTTCTCATCTTAACATATGGCCAATTTTCCCTACTTTCTATTTGAAGTTTGCCAAGATAGCACTAGAAAAAATTACATGTCTAATTTTTTCTTTCTTGTAAATTTCACAATAAATTCACAATAAAGAATATTTGTAGGAATCGAACTATTTAAAATTTAAGATCAATAATATCATAGGCTTAATTAAGTGAATAATTCTTTGTTTCTTTCTTAAAGGCAGGCATCACACAACCTGATTGTCACTCTAGTGAATCTTTTCCTTTCCTATCTAATTTGATGTTAGAGTTTGAGGTAATTAAGAGCTTATTTGGAAGTCTGGTGGAGAATAAATTTTACGAAGTTCGAGGTAAAGCTTAGGTTTTGGAGAATAGATTTTGGGAGAATAGCTTTTATGGATTTCGAGGAAAAATCTAGATTTTGAAAAGGTGATTGTGTTTGGGAAGTTATCAACCTATACTTTAAAATCTCTTCCACCTATCAGCTCACCCAATCACGGCTTCATCATGGCTCAAGACTCATTTCATTGTTCATAAGGATTTTCACGGCTCAGATGTGCAGCTTGGGTTCCATGCATGATGGCCATAAAAGCTTGCTTGAGTCACCAAAACTAGTCTGAGCTTATACGATAAAAGGTTACCTTTTACCTTCGCTTTTGTCTTTTTTGGCTTATCTCCTTAACATGCAATAAAAAGTTACCTTTTACCTTCATTTTTATCCTTTTACCTCTCTGTGCATAATAGGCCAACAATTGCCAAATGCTTTACCTATACTTTTGCCACTACTTTCCTATACGTAAAAGCTGTTAGAATTCATGATATGCCTCCATCTTCATTTTCTCTTCTTATGCATGTAATAAGAAGGGAAAACTTTCAAATTTCAAAACCCTTTGACATTTTCATTCACACTGCTCGATCCGTTCACCAATGCACAAATCCAAAGAAAAGCAAGGGAGATGTGCCCTCCTCATTCAAATTTCAAAACCACCTTTGTTCTCAGGTCAATTCAATTCTTGGGAAGCCACTCCATCTACCTCTTCTTCTTCTCTACCGATGAGAAAGCTTTCTTTAACTTCTGATTTTGTTACTCCAAAACTACTCGTCACTGTCAACAAGAGGCAAAGCTACTTCTAAACATTCTCTCATTTCTCTAATATTTCATCCTTCTGTTTTTCATCCTAAGTGTAATATCTGCATATTCCGGTAATTGGAAATGAAGGTTAAACCAATAGTTATGGGTTGAGTTAAGGCCCATAGATAAGAAATATAGAAAGGAAAATGCCTATGGATAAGGTGTTAGTATAGGATTTGACCAAGAGGGGGTGAATTGGTCAAATCTTGTAATTAAAAATTAGTCGCAAAAATTAAAACGAAGTCACTGATAAAGCAGGGACAGATGAATACGAGAGATTTATACTGATTCGGTCCACCTAACCTACATCCAGTCCTCAGAGCACCTCTAAGAGTTTGAATCCACTAATCAATCACAACTAGGCCCACCGAGCCTTTACAACAGGGATTCTCGCACCCCCTCACACTTTGCACGAAAACAGAGTCACATACGCTATGTTTTTCCATCTCAACCCAGCCCAATAACCTCAAGGTTCTAACTTTAAGTTTCTCACAAGAATACAATAAGAAATATCAATATTCACTCTCTGAAAAGAGTATATGGATAAATACTGAAGCTCACAGAAATTATGAACAAAATGATAGAAGGAAAAGTTCAGAGGTTAAATGCGTATCAGAGTTCGATTTTTTTCTTCTTTTCTTCTGTCTTCAAAACTTCTTCATTTATAGTCGAGACTATATTCAATAGCCATTACACATAGTTTAAATGCCCGTTAGAGAGAAGTTTGTAACCGTTACTCACAGTCGCTGTGTTTGATGGTCTGCCATTAAGGCTTGCTATTCAGCTGTCGACGGTGGAGCTCAGATTCATTCTTCAGATGACTTGAGCTTTTTAATGAAAGGACTAGAAAGCATTTATTAGAGCAGATCAAATTCAAAATATGCTAAGCATGAAAGAGGAAAGCTTCGGTAGATGATAGGCTAGCTATGTCAGAAGCTCTGTCAGAAAAAATGCAACTCAAGTTTTCAACATCTCATAACTCGAGTTCTATAACATTGAGTTTGAAAGTCATGTAGTAAAACTTCCAGTTTTGAAAAATGAGGACTCAAGTTCTAAAACAAGTGAAAAAATGTTTAGTCGAAAAGTTCCTCGAGACTCGAGTTTGGTAAATCAAGAACTTGAGTTTTGAAAAACTTCTAGTGAGGACTCGAGTTTGAATATCAAGTTCTTGCACTGATGAAATTTCGTAAAGCATGGAACTCGAGTTTGAAAAGCATCAGGACTTGAGTTCTGTGGCCCTCTAAGTCAAAACTTCCAGTTTTCAATTCAAGATTTATGGAAAAATTATGGAAGTTGAGTTCTTAAAAACCTGAAACTCGAGTTCTATAACATGATGTTAAAACTCGAAGTTGAAGCCTCAAGTTTTGAATTCATGTTTTGAGACACAGTTGTAAAACTCGAGTTTTGAGAAACTTGAAACATGAGTTCTTGAACTATGAAATACAACTCGAGTTTTCCAAAGCTTATGACTCGAGTTTTAATGAAATATTTATGAGAAGATTCAATTCTGATCATGAAACTCGAATTTTGGTAAATGCATGACTCAAGTTTTACTTCATGACTTCAGCTTACACAGATCAAGGTCCAGCTTTTAGCACTTGACGCAGCTTGCAACAGCCATAACTCTCTCAATTCAACTCCAAAACCTTGAAAATAATATATCAATGGAAAGCCCTATATGTCTACTTTCACATGAAACAAGAATCAGTTCCAAATATTTTATATAAAGAAAGTTATGACAGATACAATAAGCAAAGGTCAATGATAAAGTGTTCAAATCGACTACCAACTTTCAAAAATCATATCTCTTTCATATGAAATGATTTGATGCTTGTTGTGGTGTCTATGAACCTCATTTTGAGTTAGTTTCATATGAAATTGGTTTCATATCAATCAGAGGTGTGGTTTGGAGATATGAGCAAAATACCAGACATATGTTGAGTTGACAGAAAACAGAGGAGTGAAACTTGAGTTGTGATGACTTCAAAACTCGAGTTTTGAGTCCAAGAGGTTGGAACTCGAGTTTTGATGACCCAGAACTCAAGTTTTGAAACTAAGAAGTTGAAACTCGAGTTTTGGATGACCCAGAACTCGAGTTTTGACACTTTACTTCACGATTAGCTTTAGGAAGCTCTAGAAACTCATCAAACTCAATTTTTATCTTCAAGAAATGGTTTTGAGCATCCAAAAGAAGTTTAGATGACTCATAACTTAATGTATGATGATATAACATCTATTTGAAACATTTTAACATAAAAAATGAGTTATTTAACCACATCATTTTTAATTGAAAAGAATGCTCAAATGGTAGTAAGTCAATATGCATTATAAAAACCTTTATCAAACTAATATGAATTATGAAAAATTTTTGCTCTATTATATTTGACATCATTAAAAATAATAATATCTAACATAAGGAAGATCATGAGTGATGAAGTCCCTAAGTCTTGAGAATTCTAAGTAAAGATGACCAAAGGGCAAAATGGTCATTTGGTATAAATGATAAAGGTAAAATTGTCATTTCAATTAAAAAGGCTCAGGGCGTAAAATGTCATTAGAAAGTAAGGATATTTTGGTAATTTGGTCAAAAGTCAACGAGAAAATCAAAGTTGACCAAAAAGTCAAAGTTGACCAAGGGTAAAGTTGGAATTAAGAAAAAGTAATGGCATTTTGGTAATTATGGAAAAAGTAAGACAAGTAATGGCATTTTCGTAGTTAAGGGATTTTGACGGTCCAGACGACTGAGATGTAATTATTTGAGGTAATGGGAGTCCTCAAACGCTAGAGACCTAAACTAAGAAAATTTTAGTTGGGTCCTAAATTATTTAATAAAATTATTATCTAGTATCCAGTAAAGGTAGTTCCTTAGTTCGGAGGACAACAGTACCCAAAAACCCTAGAAAAAGGATTTTTTAGAAAATTAATTACGAAAAATCCGGGAAGAATTTTGATGAACGTAAAAGGGCTAGAGTATCAGGGAAAATTCTAGGAATTTTTCATGCCCAAAGTCAAATTGGCCACCGAAGGCACGTTTTACTGTGTTTCGTCAAAATCAAGGAAGCTGGATGAATTACGATGAAACCCAAGGGTATTTTGGGAATAAGATGGTGCCTTATTCATGAGGGAAATATGGAAATGAAACGGGGAAGAAAATATCTCTAGAAAACTAGATGAAGGATTTACCTGGGAATAAACTTTTACCGAGGGTAAATAGTAACTAACCAAGTAACTAGATAATAACTGGATGGTAATGGGATTAGTTAGTTTGACCAAGTCTTGAAGGAGAAGCTAGAGAGTAATGATGACAACTTTTTCACTTTCCACTAGAGCTTGACCAGTGGCAGGATCTTAATCATTCAAGAGGAAACTTAGCCATTAAGTCTTAATCTTAGCCATTCATTATTTTGTGATGATTTTTAATTAGCCATTTCCTCTCTTTCCCTTCTCATTTGGTCGGTATCTCCCCTCCTATGCTTCAAAAATTTCATCATTTCTCAAGCTCTCAAGGAGGAAGAAGAGAGCTCCACATACAAGGTAAAGTTTCCAAGCCATCAAACCATTACATTTTTCCTAAGTGTTGCAACCTTCTCTACCATCTTTTTGGGTTAAAGTTTTGTTAAATCCTCTCTTTTGTGAGAATAGAGAGCTAGGGTTCTTGAGTTCTAAAATGGAAAAAGAGAAGGAATTTGAGAAAACCAAAGGTTGCAAAACACTCCTCGAGTGTTAAGAAGTCTTTTGATGTATGTTTATGCTTGTTATGGTTGTTGGTTGTTGTTGGTGGAATTTTTGGAAACCCTAAGGAAAGGGGGAGGTGCTGTCCATTTGAGGTCTTGTAGGGGAAAGAGGTGTTTGAGTCATATGATGCTTGAATCATGTTTTGGAAGCAAGAATAGATGACTATGTGGAAAGAAAAGTTGAAAAATCCAAACCCTCCCTTTTGTTCTGTTTTTTTCAAAAATTTGAAAGAGATAGAGGGAGTGGGATTTTAATGATTTTAATGCTTCCAATGGCTCTAAAATGAAGTTTTGTGTAGGGTAAAAATAAGGAAGGGATTTGAGAAGCATTAGAGGCCATAAAAATCAAGTTTGAACTTGTAAGGGTCTTGAAAATGCAAGAGGAAGCTTTATTGCGTTTTTGCAAGTTTTCTTGCATTATAATGGTTGTATATTCATGTGGATATTATGACATGATCTTTAGGCATTTG
>JANTPZ010153482.1:26992-39118 GCA_025593235.1 Vachellia pachyceras | reverse complement strand
GCATTTTTAGGGCCTTATAATTTTCTATATTTTTCATTGATATGTTAGCCCTTCTCTTTTCCCCAAAATACCTTCCAAATTTCCCAAATTAATTTTTGCAAGAAATTATATTTTTGGGGATTTTCAGGCCTTTTTCCTCATTTTCAGGAAAATCGCCTAAATCGTACTTTGGGCAATAATTTTGTAAAATACTATAAAATTCACTGAATCTTTCTAGACTCTGGTTTCTGGTCTTAGAGAACTCCTGATACCTTAAATAAATATTTTCAATCATCAAATCTTTAAAATTCCATAATTCATCGTCCAGACCGAATTTCAACAATCGCCTGAATCTCTGGTAATCAGTGAGTTCTACTCTATCTTTTGGGCATCTGTTAATTTTTCTGATTTTTGGTCAACTGTTTGACTTTGACTTTGACTTTGTCAAATGACCAAAATGCCTTTACACTTTCTCTTAATGACCAAAATGCCCTTTCACAGTCTAACTTTTTGTAATTTCCCATTTTGCCCTTGACCTTTTGGCCCTTGATCTTTTGGTTTCTGATTCTTGAGGCAACTTCCCAGAGGTCACCCATCATGAAATTTCCCTAGGGTGAGCACGCTTAACTTCACTTTTCCTTCCGTCTTTCATCCACCAAGCCAAATCTGATTCCGCGACTTCCGGCCCAACAGCGTCAACTATTTCCGTACTTTCTATCCGTGGCCTCTAACTTGACTGTTGACTACCAGTTTGGCCTCTTTTATCCAATGACCATATTGCCCTTGGTCTTTTATACTTAATGACATTTATGTCCCTGGCTTATATTCTTAGAAATCTCAAAGCCTTAGGACTAATCGGACCAGGGTCTCATATTTCCACTGACATCTCCTTTTTCTGTACTTTTATTTCTAGGCCTTGTCTTATCTTATAACTATCGATTTGGCCTCTATGTCAGCTTACAGAAAAGGTGGATATTACATTTAATCTCCAACCTCAACTCTAACGGTCATCTTTTGTTATTGGCATGAATTAATTTCTATTTTATAACATATCTTCAGCTTTATATTCTAAGACATTCTGTGACTATCTCGAACTCATGCCAACATCTCTCTTTACTACAGCTTCTTAATTTTCATTATTCAACCATTACGTTTGAAAAATAACATTTCTGAGGCAATATTATTTATTGCCTAAATTTCAATGGTCACTTTATCTAATCAGCCACATTCTTTGCTGACGTTTACTCTTTGCAATCATGCTTTTCTTTACTTTAACTCACCCTTGAGTCTCTTCTTTCATTACATGGTGAGTTTGTATAATTTCTATGGTTCTTTGTCTTTCTTCCTTTCTTAACTCGTACTTATAGCCTCATAGCATGCTTTAGGAAGACATAATACTCCTTTGAGTCATCATATTCCTTTCTGAACTTTAGCACTCTAATAGGGAACTTTTAAAATTTCTCGCTTCCCTTGGTTCTTCTATGCTTTCATAGTTCAGAGAACTTTTACTTTACTTTCTAGTTCTCATGCTGCTTAACTGGCCTCGTGATCAATTACTCACACTTACACTGGAGGCTTTAAGCTTTAGCCTGTGAAGCTTTTGATATCCTTCACTTCTCAACTTATCTTTCTCTTTAAATGGCCTGATTATCACTTATTCAGTACTTGCAGTTTTACTCTTTACTTTCATTATTTTGTTGCTTGGGGAATTGGGAATGGGCTCATCTTAATTGACAGTCAGCTATCTATAGAAATAATCAAGGGTACTCTCTCTGTACTAGCTAACCATCGTGAGGAAGCCTTCTTATCTCGACCTTAGTCTCTGGCTGTTCCAAAGAGCCGTATAATGCTTATGACTTTAAGTCATGAAGGTTCTTTGCTTGCTGTTAACTATGTCTGCAAACCTTAAGAGCTACATTGCTCTTTTGGAGGCATACCATCTCTTCTTATTTCTGAAACTGTTAATACTGGAGTCATTTTACCCCTTGGAACTTTTAAACCATCGAACTTAAGTTGAGAATAAGTCATCTATCCTCAGTGGTAGCTAGTTTGATAATTCCCCAAGATTAATCATAGAAGCCGACATGTCCTCTTAAGCTTTGCTCATTCCTCTTTTCCTTTTGCACCTCACTAGAACATTTTCTTTTCCTTTCATTCTTCTTAACTTATATTTCTCATGCTACATTTCTTTTGCTATACACCTTGACTTCTTAGGCATATATTCATTCAGTTTCTGTTCTATGCCCACCTGCCATATCTTAGTATTCAACAATCCTTACTACTTCTTTTCTAATCATTACCATGATGTTGCTGAGAGAGGACTTGCATTCTGTTCATCTTATTAATTTATTTAGTACCCAACTATTCAAGGGATTCTACCCCTGACTGCCATCAACTTACTTTCTCTATTTTCGTATTGGGAATGGCTTATTCCATGTGCCTTACTTTTACTTCTTTCTTTCTCTTGTGGGACAACATGAGAAGCTCACAATGGTTTCCCATAGGAGTCCTATGTATTCCTGTCTATCAGGAATTTGCTTTTCTCCCCGTCTATCAGTAAGTAGCTTGCCTTGTGTTAGGGCAATTAGTCCCACTTAATCCCTGTCTATCAGGGATTAGGTTTTCTTCCTGTCTATCAGGAAGTAGCTTGCTTCCATTGATATAATCCCTGTCTATCAGAGATTTGCTCTTCTTTCTGTTTATCAGGAAGTGGCTCACCTAACTGCGGTGATAGCATTGGAAAATCACCATCCCAAACTTTAAGGAGATAATTTTTAGCTGAAGCTTCCTCTGATATGCTCTCTGTTGGGTACTTCCTCTCTTCATTATAACGCAACATGCTTTGTCCCAATTAGGAAACGTTTCTTAACTTTCTTACTTTTATAGTAGCAGCATTTACTTTAAGACCTTCATTTTTCATTTACATATTAGGCCTGAGAATTACACCCTTTTACAATGCCTGAAAACATAGTGAAATATCACTAGTTCAAGTCTCATTGCCTAAGGCATCTTTAAGTTCTACATGATTTGCCTTTACTGTTCTCGGGTGTGACATATCACTTCTTTATCTATTTCTCATCATCTGTACCATTATGGCAGCTACCTGACTTTCCCTTTGGTAGCTCTTAAGATTCCTTGACCAATTCATCCATGGTCATTTCAACTTTACAATTTATTCTTGTAGGAATCTTTTATCATATAGAGATTTAAGCTTATATACTAGCAGATAATTCATCATGAAGTGTCCTCAAACTCCACTGCTAGTACTATGCCTTTATTACTGCTGAACTTGGGCTATCTTAAGTTGGGAAGTCTATCGTAGTTGCTATAACTGCTGCTGCTGTGGCCACTGTGTCTATCACAGTCTGTTGGCTTACTCTTAATAATCATAAAGTCTTTCCGCAGCTCAAGTACTTTTGGTACTGTCTACTTTCTAATTTCTTTAGAAAATTGACCACAACTTATTCAACGTCTGCTTAACTCATTCTCATACTTAACTGTCATAAATTATAGACCAAATCAGCACTTTTGTATCATAGCTGTATTTGAACTATTCTTACCTTATACCTCTATTTACCTCTAGCATTAAATTACTAGATAGGATTCCATTACTATACCTATCCTATCTCTTTGCTTCTGTAACTCTTTGAACTTCTGAATGATTCTAATGTATATAACTTTATCTCTGATAACGTGTATTTTGTCCAGCACAAGATCATAACCTAACTCATTAATAGCTTAGGATGTCTAATAACCTCAAATGTTACTGGATATCAGAGATCATTTCCTTAATTGTCTCCTTTATCTCCTTTCTAGAGGTAAAACTCAGTTTCATCTAGTATCCTCTGCCTCATAATAGGCTTTGGAGGGATATAACATCTATTTTCAACCATGATTATTTCCTCAGAGGTTTCGTTGAATTCTTTAGCATCTCCTTAAATCATCTTAGTCTCTATACTCGAAGTAAATTGATCCTCTTTTCGAGTTTCTTTATTCTCATCATCTATATTACTGAGGACCTGAGTGTTTTCACATCTGTCTAACTGTAACTAACTCAATATTTCCCAATTTCTGAGGTTCTACATTAGCCTTCGCTCTTTTATCATGATCATAGCCACCTGCGCTATCTTTCTACTTTAAAACATCGGCAACTACATTTACTTTGCTCGGCTGATACTTATTCAGTAGTGGTAGTCTTTGAGCAATTCCGTCCCACGTCACTGCCTCAAGTTCAGCTCTTCTGATCTTTATAAATACTTGAGACCCTTATAATCATAGTGCAGCTTGATAGTTGCTCCATATAACTAGTGCCTCCATATCTTTAAAGTATAAACTATCACTTCCACCTCTAAACTATACATATAGACGTTCCCATTATTTCACGGGAAAAGACTAGTTCTTTCTAGTGAGCTTAGTTGGTAGCGAGGCAATCCGAGAGAAGTTTTGTATAAAATATCCATAATAATTTGCTAGGCCCGAAAGGTTCTCAACCTCGGTTATTGTCCTAGGCAGATCCTTTCTCAGTACTGCCTTTACTTAGCGCGATCTACAGCAACTTCTTCCTGAGAGATCACATATCGTAGGAATTTCTCCTTTAATAACTAGAACTCATAATGTTCGTATCTTGTACAGAAAGGCATCTTAGAAATGTCGTCAACTCTAACTAGGAGCTAGAAATAACCTGATTTGAGATCAATTTAAAACTTATATCTTTCTTTTCACATGGAAAACTAGGGCTTCCCAGGGTGAAACATTGGGTCTAACAAACCCCTTCTCTAATAGCTCCTCTATATGCTCTTTTATCTCTTTCTTCTTAATTTAAAATGCTCTGTACCAAGTCTTGGAATTCGACTTCATTCCTGGTACTTAATCAATAGCAAACTTCACCTCACACTCTGGAGGTAGTCCGCTAATCTCTTTTGGAAATAGATTTAAGAACTTTCCGACTATCAGAATATCACTAAGGGACTCTTTAACTTCAATATAAACAGGGAAGGAAGTCCCTACTGTGCCTTTTGGCGGCTAATCAAGCTCAAAGGCCTCTCTGGCCTTTACTATTTGACTAAATAAAGTCTCCATATTTGAGGAGAAATGTAGTTCTGTAGTTCCATGGTACGATCAATATGATCCATTTACGCCGTCTAGCTTTCCCACAAACTATCTCCTCTGGGCAAATTCTATAGTTTAAACTTTAATCTTTTGGTTGCCTTTGCATCTCGCTTGGTCCTCGAGATGATACTATCATAACATATTCTAATTCATGTGAAGTGTATTCGGGATTCTCTTCCCTTTCTGGATCCTTTTCTTCTACTAGGAGTGCTTCCTTCGATACCGGCATCTCTACCGGACTTACAGATTCTTGGATGACCTGATCCAACTCATATGCCTCTCTAGCACAACTGGATATATGCTAACTGAAACCCTCGTCCATGCAGAGCAGTATGCTCACGGAGTCCTCGGATGTTAGCGTCCAGTATGCATTGTAGAGAAACAATCATATCAAACACTGGACCTTCATATCTGTTGCCCCATGCATATTCTAGAAATTCTTGTGCCAGCTCCTCTTTTTCAGACATTTCACTGATATACTTAACTTTTCATGTTTAACTAATCACATTAATTCATAAGCTCATGAATATGAAACATAACTAACTAGCATATCATCATAAGAGGCAACCAACATATATCATAACACTGAATATTTAATATAACAAAGCATTGCATATTGAATACTAGTGTACAACATATCATTTAGCCATGCACAACTTAACAAATAATAATGCACATATTGCATTACAAATCACATCAAACCCTAAACCTTTGCTCTGATACCAAAATAATGTGACACCTCTTACTTAACCCTCTTAGCTTCTATTACGATGAGTTGAAACCAAATTATGGCCTAAAGTAACTCAAATTGTTAAAAGGGACTAACTTGAAAACTTTCATTTTTAAGAAAGTTACTATTCACAGTTTTTCGGGCCAACTTTAAAAATTCATAACTAATTCTAGAAAAATCGAAATCGAGTGGTTCCAACTTCTATTTGAATCTTTCAAATTCCTTTATGAGGGAAAAATACTAATTTGAATAGTAACTGGTTCAATTGGTACAGATTCTTTCGTGAAAATGTACTGTTCATATGGAAATTTTTCATTTTCCCAAGATTTTCTGTGATTTTTCGTCAACTTTGGACAGGCATAACTTTATGTACAAAATTCCAATTCCAATTATCTTTGGCTCATTAGAAACCTTGCAACGTAAAATATTTTTCCGTAAAATTTCAGAACATTTGGAATCCATTTACTCTGTTTCACGTTATGCCAAAGTTAAAGGTTTAGTCAACTTCTCACTTAGCCAATTTTTCAACTTCTTAACTTCATACTTAAACTTAATGATTTCTAAACTTTTCTTAATCATAATAACCTATGTAATTAGGTACTCTTAAAGTATTCACTAATTATCATAAGTCCAGGATACATAAACAAGTTTCATTACATTACAACTCTCAAACATAATAACATAATTTCATAATAAAATCCACAACATGCACATTGAACTTTGCTTCATGAATCAACCACTTTCTTCTTACCCTTGAGTGTTCTTCCACCTAAAAATGGTTTGTGGGGGAGGGTGAGATTTTTGGAAATCCCAGTAGCAAAACTTTCTAACACACATTATAAAATTTGCATGACAACTTTCAATATAGGTGTGAATTCATAAAAGTGCAACATGTAACAATGAAATGCATATGGCCATAGCAAACAAAAGCACATATTCACACTTTCAATCATCGCAAATTTTCAACACAAGTCATGCATAATTCATACACATTTTCAAAGCAATTAAGCTTAGGGTTAGAAGGTCTTGCTACCTTGTCTCTTTAGCTTTTCCTTAGGATTTAAACCTCTTCTGATGGTCTTTCCCAATAGGTTCTTTGGCTTCTCAATCTCCTAAACATCATTCAAGAGCATAATCATAAATTTCCAGCCATCACAAACCAAGAAATCTTGCAAAAACGCGATATGACCCTTAATGCTTCTTTAAACACCCTTTAAGACTTTGAAACTTGCTCTTATGACTTTAAATGCTTCCCAAAACTTTTTCTCACTTATACCCTACACAAATTTTTCCTTCTAAACTCAATGGAAGCATCAAAATCATCACAATCACACTCCTCCTATACCATACAAGTCTGGACGAAAATCTATCAATGAAAGGAGAAAATGATTTTTCAAACTTTCATCATATGTAACAACGTATTCTTGATCCCAAAACACATCTCATGGATTATTTAGCTCAAAAACAACTCTTCCTCATCAAATATAAAATTGGACAACATATCCCCT
Source organism: Vachellia pachyceras (assembly GCA_025593235.1). Taxonomy (NCBI): domain Eukaryota; kingdom Viridiplantae; phylum Streptophyta; class Magnoliopsida; order Fabales; family Fabaceae; genus Vachellia; species Vachellia pachyceras. The sequence goes on along the minus strand of JANTPZ010153482.1, from coordinate 31,792 downwards.
TAGGGTTTGAGATTCCAAAAATTCATACAAACGTCAAACCCAAGCAATATATACATCAAACTTCTCCTTAACATGCAAGGAGTGTTTTGCAACCAATTATTTCCTCTAAATCCCTCTCTTTCTCATTTTTCATCTCATGAACCCTAACTTTTCAGCCACCAAAAGAGAGCCAAAATAAAATATCTAAACCGATAGAAAGGTAGAGGAAGTTGAGAGGAAGAGATTGATGTATAAGTTTGGGTGTAAGCTCTCTTACCTTGGATTTTGGAAGCTTTTCTTCTTCTTCCTTGGAGAGCTATGAAGGACACCTTTCTCTCTCAATTTGCAGCTGTTTGGTCGTGCAAAATAGCTAGGAAGTGGCTGCAAAAACTGATCTTTAGTTGCCTTAATGTGGTGGCTTTTATCCAAGGGTTAGAAATGAATCTTACAAAGTAAGCTTGATCTAATGGCTCCAAAACTTTCCACCACACCTTACACTTCTTGTCTTCTCATTTGCTAGTCAAAAATATCGTGATGAAGCTAAGAATAATCTAGTTATGGTTTAGTTACATTAACCAAACCGAATTCCATTCGGTTACTTCTACAGATTAGCTCTATTCCGGTAAATCTTTTTCTACTTTTATGGAGATGTTTTCTTCCCCATTTAATCTCCATACTTCCTTCTTGAATATATTAAAATCATCATCCTCAAGTTGTCCCTTAATCAAATCAAAATTAACAGGATTACTTTATCCTGTCTAAAATTCCTGAAAACGAGCAATTTTAGAATAAATCATTTTTAGGGCCTTATAATTTTCTTCATTTTTCATTGATATTTTAGCCCTTCTCTTTTCCCCAAAATACCTTCTAGATGTCCCAAATTAATTTTTGCAATAAATTATATTTTTGGGAATTTTTCGAGCCTTTTCCTCATTTTCAGGAAAATCGCCTTAATCGTACTTTGGGCAATAATTTTGTAAAATACTATAAAATTCACTGAACTTTTCTAGACTTTGATTTTTTGTCTTAGAGAACTCCTAATATCTTAAGTAAATATTTTCAATCATCAAATCTTTAAAATTCCATAATTTCTCATCCAGACCGAATTTCAACAATCGGCTGAATCTCTGGTAATCAGTGAGTTCTACTCTATCTTTTGGGCATCGGTGAATTTTTCTGATTTTTGGTCAACTATTTGACTTTTTGACTTTTACTTTGACTTTAACTTTATCAAATAACTAAAATGCCCTTACACTTTCTCTTAATAACCAAAAAGCCCTTTCACAGTCTAACTTTTCATAAATTCCTATTTTGCCCATGATCTTTTGGTTTTTGATTCCTGGGGGAACTTCCCAGGAGGTCACCCATCCTAAAATTTCTCCAGGGTGAGCACGCTTAACTTTAAAGTTCCTACCGACTTCCATCCACCAGGCCAAATCTGATTCTGCGACTTCCGGCCCAACAACATCAACTTTTTTTTCGTACTTTCTATCTGTGGCCTCTAACTTGACTTTGGACTACTGTTTTAGCCATTTTTATCCAATGACCATACTGCTCTTGGTCTTTATACTTAATGACATTTATGTCCCTTGCTTATATTCTTAGAAATCTTAAAGCCTTAGGACTAATCTGACTAGGGTCTTTTTAGTCCACCGACATCTCTTCTTTTTGTATTTTTATTTCTGGGCCTTGTCTTATCTTATAACTATTGATTTTGTCTCTATGTCGGCTTACAAAAAAGGTGGATATTACAAATTTTCAGATTGTCATCATTAAATGGTGCATATGAATAATGACGTGAACATGTTAGTTCATTTTCCATTTCAAGTTCAGCACATGCATCATCTACCACAGCATAAGGGCTTTAATACTTAACAGTGAATAATCCTTGTAAGGATGTTTCATAACCTCATAAATATTAAAATTGATCTTATTTTCTCCTACTTCCATTGATATGCTTCCTTCTTTCATGCTAATCATAGTATTAGCCGTCCTCAAGAAGGGTCTTTCTAAAATCAAGGTGGATTCATTAATGGATTCTTTAGACATATCAAGCACATAAAAGTCAGTAGGAAAAACTAAGTCTTTCACCTTTACAAGAATATCCTCAACTATCCCATTTGGATACCTCATCGATCTATCAGCTAGTTGGAGTACCACAGATGTAGGTTTCAAGTTCTTGACCCCTAAGGCTTGATAAACAGACTTTGGCATCACATTAATAGCAGCCCCTAGATCTAACAACGCTCCCCCTATGGTTATCTTTCCTATAGTGCAAGGGATGGTGAAGGATCCTGGGTCTTGACATTTCACAGGAAGTTGCGGTTTAAACAAGGCTGAAACATTTGAGCTTACTTGGACTCTTTCATTAGGTCTAAATTTTCTTTTATTGGTGCACAAGTCTTTGAGATATTTAGCATATTTAGGGACCTTTTTGACTAAGTCAAGCAATGGTATATTCACCTCTACTTTACTAAACAAATCATAAACCTCCTTTTCACTATCTTTTTCAACAAGCTTTTTATTCATCAAATATGAATTGGGAAAAGGGAGTTCATGAATGTTTACCTCTTTACCTTTCGATGAGGTTGAACCATGCTTATTTCTTTCTTGCTGTTCTTTTGCTCCAGATTTCTTCTTTCTTCTTCTCTTTGTTGCGGTGAGGCACTCTCTCTCTCAGCAACAATTCTTCTTTTGTGCTCTCACTCCTCTTCTCGTTTCCAGCAGCTTGTGGAATTTCTTCAAATTCACTATCCTCCTCTCTTTTCTCATGTTCTTCTTTATCACCAAATCTCACTTGCCTCCCGCTTCTCAAATTTATTGCATTTACTACCCTTGGGGTTGATGACGGTATTTGATGGTATGGGCCACCACTCCTTGCTTGTTGTTCACTCATGTTGTTAGAAAGTTGAGTGATGAATGAATTCAAGTTCTCAGCTTTTGTTTCCCACTGCTCCATCCTCTTTTCTAAAGAAGCGTATCCTGCATCATTTTTTGAAGAATCTTTTTGAATAAGTGAGGCAAGCAAATTGAATTGATTTGAGGTGGAAGCCTTCTCTTCCTTGAGTAGCACCGGCATATTTTGCAGCAGCTGATTTGTATCTTCCTTTGGTGGCACACTCAATGCTTGTTGTGTATTCTGAATGTTGAAGTTAAAAGGTCCAACTCCTACACTCCTTTGGAATCTCTGGGCATTGGCCTCTTCACCCCTTCAACTGAACTTAGGATTTGATTTCCATCCCTCATTGTATGTGTTGGAGTAGGGATCCCATTTCTAATTCGGTCTCCCTTGGTACATTGTAGAAACTTCTTCGAATCGGCTTGGGCACACACTTGAAATATGCATTACTGACCCACAAGTTTCACAACTTGGAGCAGCTAAATCCATAGATAGCTGTGGCTTATTAACATTTAGGTTCTTCAACTCAGCAGTAATAAGAGACAATTGGGATGTGAGTACTTGCTAAAGAATCTACCTTTGATTCTAGGGTGTCCATTCTCCTATTATGAGTACTTGCATATCCAACTTTATGGACAGCCCTAGTGTCTCTCACACTATATTGTTAATGGTTCAAAGCAATCTTTTTGATAATCTCCCAAGCTTCTTCGGCGGTTAAATCAATTAATGAACCTCCAGTAGCTGCATCCAACATCCCTTTTTCTTGGCTCTTCAACCAATCATAGAAATATTGAACCAACTGCTCATCCGGTATTTGATGTTGAGGGCATCTCGAAAGAAGGTCTTGAAATCTATTCCAATAATTGTATAACGATTCATCATGCTCTTGTCTTGCTGAATAAATTTCCTTCCTCATTGATGAAGTTCTTGATGTTGGACAATACTTCTCCAAAAAAGCTTTTCTCAGATTAACCCAACTTTGATAGGCATTAGCTACATGCCTCAGAAGACTCATGAACCATTCTCTTACCTTTCCTTCCAGCGATATGTGAAACACCTTCCATAGCACTTGGTCAAGTGAGGCTCCAACTGGTTTCATACTCTGGCAAATCATTACCAATTACTGCAAATGGATGTATGGATCCTCTGTAATATCCATAAATTTCTATGCTAGCTGAATGAAATGTTAATCTGATAGTTAGGAAACGAAAAGAGAAATCAGAGGTAAATAGTACAGAAAGAAAGATTATAGGCCGCAAGTCGAAAGGATAGACTTGGTTTAGTACACGGAGTTCCGTAGGAATTCCAGAATTAAGGAAAATTGCCCAGAGTGATATGATGATGGGAAAACCTTCAGGAAAGGGACCCATACGTCATTTAATAAAAGACCAAGGACATAAAGGTCTTTTAGTATCAAAAGTAAGGGCAAAATAGTAATTTTTGAAAAAGTAGAGAAAGTAAGGGCACAATGGTAATTATGAGAAAGTTAAAGGGTATTTTGGTCATTTGACAAAAGAAAAGTCAAAGTCAAAAGTCAACCAGTTGACCAAAATGTTAGAAAAATTTACAGATGCCCGAAAGATAGATCTCTACACACCGGTAGCAATGACGTAACACGGATTTTCCAAATTCGGACCCGATCTCCGTCTACGGAATTTTGAAGGGTAAAAGAGGAAAAATAATTATTTGAAATATCAGGAGCTCTTCAAAAATTTGGAGAAAAATATGGAAAATCCAGTGAATTATGTAGTAATTAATAAAATTATTACCCAGTATATAATTAAGACGGTTTTCCCGAAAATTGGGAAAAATACCCGAAAAATTTCCCGAAATATAATTATTTCAAAAATTAATTTTGGAAAATCTAGAGGGCATTTTGGAAAAAGGACAAGGGCATGAGAATCAGTGAAAAATATAGTATT
>JANTPZ010153480.1:5858-17518 GCA_025593235.1 Vachellia pachyceras | reverse complement strand
CTATGTTTTCATCAGTAACTGTATTAATCACCATATCACTAGACTTTTCAAATTCTCAACTATACCCCAATGAGAAGCTGTCACGTTTTAGATGGCTAAGTTCAAGCCTCCTCTGCCTGAGGACTCTTGCGATGAATTCATCAGCCCTTTTGTTGAGTTCATCAGAAGCAGAAACCACACTCCGTTCTCTACTTTCTTCTCTGTTCATCTTCTTCACCTTTTCTGCAACTTCTTTCTCTTGTTTCTTTGATCTCTCAAACTGGGCAGCTGGAATTTGATGAGGCCATTGAGTTTGGCAGCTATTGACGTAGTCCTCGTGCAAGTATACGTGAGTGGTTGAAGAATAATCATGCCTAGAAAAGATTATGGAAACTACTACTACGGTCAAAATGATGAGGTTGCCTATGATGACCAGCATCTTTTAGCTCAATAAGACAGGAAAAAAAACCAGGATTAACACGAAGGAGACGACCTTCACAAGTGAACAAAGATGGGGAAGGCAGGAAGTGATGCAATAGACTGCAAGTTACAACTGTCAAGAAGTAGAAAAACAGATGGTAGAGAATCTTCTTCATTTGAATAGGATCCATGCATTGAGCTCAAATCTTTAGATTTCAGAGCATCTGAGAGATGACGAAGAGTTCTGTGTCTTGACGCAGAGCAAAAATAAAACTGATAGTAATTATATAGATTAAGGCAGACCGCTCGCATGTTAGTTCATCGTTACTTGTGAGGAATTAACATACGACTTTAGGCTTTGTTTGGTTGGGGTGAAGGAGATGGAAGGGGAAGAAAAATGATCCCTTCCCCCCCATTTGGTATGAAAAATTGGAGGGGAGAGGAGCCAAAATTTGGCTCCCCAATCCCTCCCCTTATTTTGCATCCCTCCAAAATGGGATTTTTTTTTTAGGAATGCAAAATATCATGAGTAATGTACCCTCAATATTCTTTGTCCAACTTTTCACACTTCATTTTTTCAGTCTTCATATCTACTTCACTGTGCATGAATAGAAGGAGCGATGTAGATAGAGAACAAGTTTTTCTAGTCTTCATTTTTTCAGTATTTCCTGAGAATAAATTTTACTTTATTTGGAATACTTGGAAGCAGCGATGTGGGCAGAGAATGAAGGAAAGAAATTATTTAAATCATTTTTTAATTATCTAAGTAAATTATATGAGTGAAATACCTTAATAATTATTTTAATTAATTAAATAGAAGGATTAATTTTTATGAGTAAAAATTAATTTAAATAAATTGCATAAGTAAATAAATATAAATCAACATATAAGGGTAAAATTATTAAAAATCATTCCCCTTCATTCCCCCTCTTACTAAACTAAATAAGGTAACCTTATACCCTTTCATCCCTTACCTTTCCTTCGTATCCACCCCCTCCCTTTCCCCTCCATCAAACCAAACACAGCTTTAGGCAAAGTAATGGGACATGAGGACGTGGCTTTTTGTTGGCAATTCTCCTTTTTGGTATTACAACTGTTTACCCCCTTATCCCTGATTGAGCTTAATTAGGGTAGCTTTTTGGCCACATCGTGTATAGTTAATCTCAGCTAAGTGCATTTGTTTGTGATTAACTTGTAGAAGACATTATCGTGATCTTTAAGGGTGGCTGCTAAATCCAAGATTCGGAAAAAATAATACGCCCAATGGCTTCTTCTCTGATTGAGAATCCACATCAAAGTCATGAACCTGCGGATTATTATTATTGGGGTGACAACGTACAGTATCATCTTTTTTATCATCTGCAATTCTTTCAGTGCAAAAACTTGGTTGACAAGTGAAAATTATTTTGGACGATTCTCATCTAAGAATGCACTTTACAATGAATTTGTAAATCTGTGTCTTTTGATTATGAGGCCTTGTTGCGGGATGAGAAGTGGGAAACATTTTGTTTCAAAGAGATCTTTAGCGTTTCCTTTTTTTAAAACCTGTTCAAAAGAAGGCTTATCAATGAGAAAAAAAAAGCAAATATGAAGATGCATGCATGCATGCATAAACCTCATAATTTAAGACACTCCTAGTGATAAATTAAATCTAAAGAAAGGGGTTGTGCGAGTGGCGGCATGGATAGATGATTAGGGTTCAGACATTTTATAAATAAAAAATATTTAATGGGTTTTCTTATGAAAAAAGTATTAAACAGTTAAACAATCTTTATAATGGTTTTTCTTCTGATAAAAATATATTTAAACCGTATAATTAAATTACTTGAAGTATTTGTGGTCAATGATATTTTATTAAAAGAAGGAAACCCAAATCTCAAAGGGGTGTAAGAGATTTGAAATATGCTAATACGGATGAACAAATAGGGAAAGCTGGTAAATGACAGCTTGAGATGTGGTTCCTTGGGAGAAAAATGATTAATTAGGCATAATTATTGTTAACAATAGAATAAATGGAACAGTTATTCATATACTTAAACAATGAATAGCTCTTGATCTTAGTGAAATGCTATATCACTAAGACTCAATTAGGCTGGAGGGTATAGTGGGCCAAATAAAGGCCGTAAGGCCCAATACATGAGAAGTGGGTTGGGCTTTTATGTTGGGCTTAAATGTAACAAATGCAGTCCTTCTATGATACACATGAATACGATACGAAAACAGGAACGAAAGAGAGAAGCGAGACGGCGAAACTCGGCAATTCCATCTTGGTCTTGTTCAATACACGTCGTGATCACCCTGCATCCCACGCGCAATCACCTCATTTATCAGCCATCAATAAATATTATTACTATTAAGAAAGGAAATGATTAACTCCAAAAACATGGATCCATCCTTTCCATGCACAGAGATATGAAGGAAGCCAAGTGTTCAAGAACTGACTTTCTTGGGCAGGATGAAATCGACAGACTTCTTCTTTCCCTTTGCGCTGCTAGTAGGCGACCTCTGTTTCTTCTGTTCCTTCTGGATGGACGAATAAGAAGAATAACCCTGACGCAGCTGCTGCTGTTTCTCTTTCCCTGTTACGTATCTCCTGATTTGCTCTCTCACGAATCTCTCGTACAGGAAGGCTGCTCCGTTGAACTGTGGCAGCACCAACCACACCACCGCCACCATCTTCACATCGTACCATATCGGAATCCTTCATTCACACACAGTCAACTCAACTCACAATTAAATGTAGATAGCACTAAAAATGTAATACTGACCACTCTAGAATTGATTGCAGAAGCATTTCTGTGAGCGTGAGAAAAGAGTACAAGATCCAGTAAGAGAGCCACTGTTCATCGTCCACCTTCGACGGCGACTCTATGGCCACCACTGACGCATACCTGCCGTCATCATTCAATTCAATGTGTGTGTGTGTGTGTACAGCCACCTCAACCCAAAACACAGCAATACTAAGTATACAAAGGTGTACTCACAAGGGGTATAATAACGTCAACACTGGCCTGCAAGAACAATAACAGTGTGTTAGTGACTGATTGGATTGAGAGATACTCAAGGAAATTAAAGAAGAATAAATGGCAAAATACCCAGCAAGAGAATGAAGGTGGGTGAGCAAGGTCCACAATCTGCCCATGTTGTTCCTTACGCACAGAGCAAACCTGATTGGATTTGGGAAAACAGAAGAAAGAGAAGAGGTTACGTTGGAGATGGATGGGAGGATTACTTGTAGAGAGGCAGGATCGGATTCTGCCTTCGCTTCTGCGATGGTGTCACTCTCTCCATTAGTAGGTTTCTTTTCATACTCGAGAGGTGACACGTGGTCAAATAAGACTCGTGGATGATTTCTATGGTTTCGGATTATCGAGACAAGGGCTTCCCACTTGGAGTTGGTTTGGCTTTGGCTCTTATATTTTTTTTTACAAAATGTAGGTTTTATAACAAAATTTAGTTTTGAAATCTAAACTTTAAAAAAGCTATTTTTATATCAAATCACACTTTCTCATAATAAATTTTCTCTTTCCTCCTTTTTCTTTCTTTCTCTTTCATCTTTCCTACTTACTTTTTGTCTTGAATTTCATAAAAATCAATAACTTTCCAAACACAATCACCTTTCAAAACCTAAATTTTATTTCAAAATCTGTAAAAGTTATTCTCTCAAAATCTAATCTTCAAAATATAGATTTTACTTCAAACTCTATAAAAATTATTCTTAAATAGACTTCCAAATTCTTACTGCTTCCGCTTTCATCAGTGACATTGCACGGCAATTATTTCATTCAAGCATTCAAGGAGGAAACACGCGGCACAAGTATTGCTTCTAACTCTTCCAATAAGCACCCGATTTTAATATTTTCATTATTGCGAACCGCACTATTATGAAAATATTGGGACGGATCCTCTTAGCCTTTCAATTGAGAGTGGAGTCAGGTTACATCATCCTGCTTCATATTCATTTTACACAAAAAGTTTATATATATATATATATAGGTTAGATTTTGAACCTCATTTGGGCACACCTTCTAATTCAAATAAGGTTAATAAAGATACTTACAGACTGCTCACCTATAGGACCCTTGCATTAGTAACAGAATTATTGATGCTATTACATTTCCTATTATTTAATGATTCTTTTAATGACAAAAATGGTGAAAAGGATTTTCTTTTCAAGATACAGGTATCTTTTGATTGATTAAAAGTAATCTTATTCGAGACATTGTCAAGTATCTTTTACACAGAAAACCCAACACTTGTCGTTGAAAAGGATATCTTTCATTCACATTCTATGATGTATTAAGCCCAGCCAAGTGAACCGAGAAGCTTAATTTCACAGGGTCATTACTCTCCCCCCAAAAGATCTCTCACAGGAGTGCACAGCGATCCACGCCACCGTGTCCATCCACCTTGGACCGGCCCTACGGAGGAAAGGATCTATTACCTTTTCTCCACATAAGAGCTCTCATGAGGATGTGCAGCGCATCCACTTATATAGCCTAGCACCCTCCTGAACCTCTCCGATGTGGGACTTTAACATTAGGTATTGACAAAAGCTATGCAAAGGAAGTGGGCTTTGGAGGTATGTGAAGCAAAAGTAGAATGTAGTTATTGAGAGCTGGTCAATGTTATTGGGCCTTATCCAGATTGGAATTGCCAGTAATGATGATGATGATGCCTCTTAATTTTGGACCAGCCAGGTCTTGGAACGCGGGTTGAAATAAATTTTCTCTCACATATACTTATGCAAGGGACGCTGAATTATGTTTCATAAATGGATTAATGGTTTGAGGGTAGTGATGCTTTTAATAGGGAATCGAATCTAATCATAATTCATGCCTTGTAATTATTGCCTCCACAGTCCTTTGTTTTATTGTTGCACGTCCTTTAAGGTTCTTTCTTTCTTTCTTTTTTTTTTGACAAACCTTTAAGGTTCTTTCTTTTCTTCTTTGTTCACAGTTTAATACAGAAGTTCATCACATGACAACCCATCAACACTATCGTATCTTCACTGTCTTGTACCTTAGCCATCATCAATCCCTCGTCACCATCCAATAATGCAGCATTCTTCTGTTCTTAGGTCTGATCCCTCTGTGGCTGCTGTCACGTGCATTGGTTTGATTCTAAATACTTAACCACCCTCTTACACACAATGTGACGTTTTGCCATGGTGACACCACCCGGTAGGGTTGGGAAAGTGGGCTAAACTGCACAGATTGGCGGATTGTGGTGGGCTGGCCCTCCACATAAAAATGGGGCGGGTTGAGTGAGGCAAACCCAATATTTAATTTCGCCAACCCGAACCCACCATAGTTAGGTGGGTTGGCGGGTCCAATCCGTTTTCCCACCTCCACTGTTAAGATTTACTACTGCTATTATACTATAAACCACAAAAATTCAAACATCAGCCTTTTTTTTGGTCATTTTAATAAAATATGTACAGATATTTTTCTTTCTGTAGGGACTATAATGTATATACTCACCAGTAGATTTTGACATGAGTATATTACATAACTACTATAAGGTATATACTCGTCTACTTAATATAAAACTCCCATTCTAACATTGATGACCTTTCATTGTTTTGCCCCCTTTATAAACTTGCTATATATCAATCACACTACCACCATCACTTTTCTTCCAGATCAACATTATCACCGCAATTTTTTACAGAGGGATAAAAGAAGGGATTACTTTATTCTACAAATAATATCTTCTACACTTGATCTTAGCCAGAAGGCCTAGACAAGGTATACAGACAATATCTTCTCACCCCATGTGTACACCATATCATTTAGATAATGCATTCGCAAAGGTCAGTCAACGGGGATTAAAGAGGCTTCACTTGCGACAAGCTGGAGATGGCAAAAAGATGAAGAAAGAAAGAAAAGAACATGACAAACATCTAATCTGAGAGATTAGTCCATCTATGGAGTTAATTTTCTGCGACAATCTTCAAAGCTGATCACTATCTAAGAAATAATGTCGTGTCGTCTATCCACGAAGGTTTCTTTGCATTGTAATAGAAAAAAGCAATCATCTGAACCAACTCATCTGCCGTCCTGTGTTCTGCGAATATAACAATTACAAGGCATCTTGGGTGAGAATAAGCCCCAAACAAAGAGGCGTGCATGTCTTGTGGTATCAACTGAACAACAGTGAAGAGCAAGATCCCAGGTATTCTCACCTTTCTCCCTATACACGATCCTGTTCCCACGTAAAAATAATATTTGCGGGCATTGTCTGGCTTTAAGGGCATACGCCAAGTCTCTCTCTATATTAATGTCTACCTTAACCGCCCATTACCATGCAGTTCAACGCATTATGATCAAATAACACAAAAGAGAATGTAACAGATGACAATCAGACAGGTTGTGTGTGTGTGTGTATACTGCTGCTGGATGAATGAAATATGATCATACCCGCGGAGGTAGCCGATCTTTGGCACCCCAGTATACCGTTATTGCTTTCTCCAGCTCTTTCAAGATTTTCCAGTTATCCATCGCCCTGTGGAATGATTAAAACAAGCACCAAGAGTTTCCATTAGCTATCAAGTGCCCCTTCATAAATAACCATTCTCCTGATCATATTAACATCATTAGAGAAACAGGGAAGAAAAGCTCTCACAAATAGTAACCTATTCCAGGCGAGACAGGAGAGCATGGACACCTCGAAGAAAATACCTTTGGCATGTTATAGCAGAAGGCCGATTTATCCAAATGGGGAACCTTAAATATTATTTCAGGAGCTCAGTCGTGTCCATATTATTCAAACTGTAGACAATGTTAGACAACTGACTTACTTCTTTGCCATAGCCTTTCTTTTAAAAGTGTTCAGACAAGTTTAGATATGCCCCTCCAACTTGATCCTTCCTCTGGTGATTCCCCCTCTACCACACTCACACCCAAAAAAAAAAAAGAAGTTGAAAAAAATTACAAAAGCATGTACCAGGAGAGATAGAGGATATAACCTGTTATATCTTTCAAAGACAAGTACAACTAGTGGACCGGGATGTAGAAAGCATAACTTTCCCATTCTAAACAGTTAATCTCTTGCACCCAGTTATCACATCAATCTCCCCTTTCTAGTCAATTTCAACACCATCATCCCCAATAACATTCTTAATTGGATGCTGTTCAAAATAATCAGAATCTCTTATTCCCCAGCCAAAATCAGCATCCAGGGGCCAGTTATTACTTTCTTCTTCAATGACAATCTTCTTTATGCCATTGCTAGCATCTTTCCTCCCCATCCTCCCCCTCATCATCATCATCACTGCTTTCAGATTTAGATTTGTCACAAACTCTTTCCTTCATTATGTTTTCCTTATTCTCCAAAACATCAGAGCTTTGTTGCTGAATTGAAGCAAATGTCCGATCAAGTGAATCACGTATGAAATCGTCAACTGCCATAGCTTCGCTTCTGCACCCACGCCTTGGCTTACTTGGAATTGTTAGGGAGGCCTCGGCAGAATCTTTATCATCAACATCAATTACATCAACTTTTGGGTTGTCATTTCTGGTCTTGTGTCTAGCTCTCGGAGAGGAACTGGGTCTAGTTTCGGGTTCTGGTTCTGGAAGAGGATTTTTTGAAGCAGCAGATAGAGGTACAGATTGTATGGTACGCTGACAATGTACAGGGGAATACAGTAACAATCTCAAACGAGAAGCAGCACCAATAGAGTGAAAATATAAGTTCTGAATATTGAATGATGAAGGGGGATAAAAACTAGGATTTCTTTCTGTAGCACAAAAAGGTGAGAAGCATCTAGGAAGGGCTGAAATTCGGAGAAATAGCATTTTTCAACTTCACAATGAAGATGCCAACCTTCCCAAAAACAAAGTTATAAGTGGAATGGTACAATTACTTCTACCAATGAATGGACAATGGATAGGCTCCCATCTGCTTCTCTTCACCTGGTTACACAGATAAATATAATTTTACAAAAATGAATAAAAAAAGTAGAGTACCATGGTCCATGCTCAGCATAAAGAATGAAAAAACAACACAGCTGCAATTTGACCGCATAAACTTAATTGAAAATAATAAAATCATCATGAACAAATCAAGTTCACAACTTATAATGAATATCTTCCCGGCTCTAGGGTACTAAATTCCAATCCCTTCCTGAGAGCATATGGATCATTGCCTTGCTAAACTCTGTAAGAGAGATATTGTTATCAAATGCACCGCCGTTGGACCAAGTTAGCCACTTTCCCTTGTTAAGTTGGCGAAGTAAGAGGTATGAGTGAGAGATCTCACTCTCCACCCTTGTCCCCCAATAACAAAGTGAACATAGTCCCATTAAAGTCCTTGCTCAACCAATGCACTCTTGTTAGCTTCCATTTTTTTTTTTTTGCATATAAAGGCAGAAGATTCCGCCATTTAATTTAAGTAGGGAATCCAGCTACCAATTTTCCATCCCACTCCTTGAAAATATTATCACCTACCAATTGATTTTTCCTATGCTCACAGTAAAATCATTAGCCATGAAGACTCAACAGAATTTCTATATTGAATTGTTTGGAAATTGGAATAAATTTTTAAGACAGAAGATGAAAAGGACGACCGGAGATTTAAAGACATACTGGCAAACTCTGATAAAATTAACGATAAAATAAATACAAGGAAAAAAATACAGAGATGCAGTGCAAAAGTGTGTGCCTGTGTACAGATATAATGCCTTGGTAAGACTTTGACGAAGATGCATCGTTGATATACTGCCCTTTTAATTTTTGTTCCAGATACTTTGACGAAGATGCCTTGGTAAGCCAATTGATTCAAGCAACTTCTCCGAGCCACTGAAGAATACCAATTTAAGCTCAAACTTCTAAATTTCAAGACACAACTCGAGCCAAGTCATTGATTCTGGAGAATTTTGCAAATCGGTGATAATCAGCTTGTTTGATAAAGCGTTGAGGAGAGCCAAAAGCACGTTCAACAGTGTTTTTCCATAAAACGAAATAATCTCCTTCACATATTTACATCGGCTTGCGTAAAAGTACTTCTCTACCGCGTTTTCAAACAGACCCAATATAAACCTATTAATAAACAGAATTTTTCATTGTATTTTTCCGCTATGAGTATAATTAATCTCTTTGTATACACTCTTGGCAGGGCTATCATTTTATCAAACATAGGCTTAATTATCCTCGACAACATCTTTAGCAACCTTTTTATTAATTTGCACATGACGAAAATTAGCTTAATTAATAATGTTCTGCCATTCATTAGATATCACGGCAACTTTTAGCGTAGGGTAAGGAAATGCATGAGAATAGGAATGTGTTGGATAAAATAATTTTATCTAACATGCCTTTCATTCTATTGGTCAATAATTTTGGGAAAATTTTGTAGGAAAAATTACACAAGCTATAGGGACTGCTATAGGGCGGTAGTCACTAACAGATTCGGGGCAATCTATCTTGAGAATCAGAACTATATCAGTTTTGTTGATCTCATTCAACATAAATCCTTTACTAAAAAGGTTTCGGATAAGAGCACAAACCAGAGATCCAGTAATATCCGATGTTTTCTGAAAGAAAGTCCCAGTGCAACCATCAGGTCCGGGTGCCTTGGTTCCTCCCAGCTGAAAAGCTTTTTGTCTAACTTCCTCATTAGTGAGAGGAGCCATCAAACTGGTTATCTTGCTCAGTTACCACCTCATCAATGCAATCCAGCAGAGCAGAGAAATCTCTACTCCCGGTAGTTGCAAAAAGCGAGCTGTAGGAATTAGCAAAACAGTTCCCGATTAACCTTTCATCGTCCAGCCACGTTCCCTCACTACTTCTAAGCCTTGTTATCTTGTTTCTGCAACGTCTTCGAATGGTTGCCATATGAAAAAAATCTTGAATTCTGATCACCACATTTTAGCCAACTCACCCTTGATTTCTGTGCCCAGAATAACTCCTCCTGTTCCCAAAGAATACTAATCTCTGCTTTCAGCTCATCCACTTTCCTAGATTTATCCATGCACCAATCTTTACACATGCACTCCTGTACTTTCAGCACCAGCATATTTATCTGTTTCTGAGTGTTTTTAAATTCTCTCTTACTCCATCTATTCAACAACCCGCGAAGCTGATTCAATTTCATCTTCCTTATCCCCCACAGCGCCAACTACTATGTATCATTCCCATTAAATTCGGGTGAGAAAGCCATCTTGTGTTAAACCTAAATAGCGGAGGCGTTTTCTCATCCTTATGATCAACTCAACTAATAAAGGGCAATGATCCGATCCAATTGGTTACAGGACTTGTCCCTGTCCTTGTGGGAAGCAATTCCTCCACGCAACATATATTAACTACAGCTCTGTCAAGTCGTTCCCTAATGCACTGATCATCATCTCTGTTATTCATCCTGGTGTACCTGCATCCTTTACATTCCACTTCCAGCAGACTACCGTACAATATGAATCGCCTAAATCAGTCCAGATCTCTTTGAGAACACTCCCTACCCCCTTCTTTATCTGACCCATAAAGTAAATCATTAAAATCAGCAAACAATAACCAGGGGGTGCCACTGCCCGGCTGAAGTTGCTGAATGTCATTCCGCCAACGACGCTTCTGAGAGTATCCTTGAGGTCCATACACCATTGTTATCGACCCGAATTTCTTCCTGGCCAATTTGCACTTCTTCCACATGAATGAAAAATCTACTAATGATCCCTATCTTCAAAGTATTCTTTCCGTCCCAAAACTTTATACGAAATTAATTCACTAAATTTGTCTTACATTATTTTTAAAAAAAATTCCTTATTTAGATCTGTCTCACTTCTCTCATCCTTTTTTGTGATTGTGAACAATTAATAAATATGAGTAAAATTAAAAAATGATACTAATCAATAAATCTATGTAACTTTATTATGGACGAACTATTTTCCTCCTAATATGCGGCATACTATTTAAACAAGAGGGAGCATTGTAATGCGCTTGTAATTTAATTGGAGACGTAACTATAAGTTTAGTCTTATTTATAAGTTGAATTGCAGGGGGATAGTGAGACCGACTGATATTTCGCTTCGTGCGACTCTTCGCTTCGTGCGACGTTTCCCTCTCTGCTAGGGTTTTTGGGTTCCCCTCTGATGGGTGTTTCTCATGCCGTGATGAGTGCGGCGATTTGATCGGGGTTGTTTCCCGTTCTGCTAGTGGTGTTCCCGTGCCAGGGTGTGTGCGATATATCGATCGGGTTTCTGAGCTAGTATTGTTATGGGGTCGCTTGCGACAATTAGGGCTCCAAGGAGTTTCTTTGATGGAGGCATG
>JANTPZ010153478.1:0-26696 GCA_025593235.1 Vachellia pachyceras | reverse complement strand
ATAAAAATTGGTATTGAGTAGCATCAAATATTCTAGGATCAATTATTTAACAGAATGATGAAAAGTATGACCATTGATCCATAATTAATTTTAATTTCTTGTAATTGCAATTAATATCAATGAAAGCCCACTAATATCATCAAAAATCCTATAAAATGCTACAAATCTAATAGATAAAATATGATTAGTTCAAATACCTATAGGGTCCCTGCCAACAAATTTGAAGGTGCTCCGGCCAATAGCATTTCAATTAAGCAGTTTGATGATTATATTTTTGAGGCTGGTCTTCACAAGCTTAATGGCCCTAAGGATAGATTCAAATGGGAACATGATGGACTTAGGGAAAAGTTAGATTGGGTTTTGTGTAATGTTTCTTGGGAGATTGCCTATCCTCATACCAAAGTGACCCGTGATCTCAAGTATAAATGTGAACACAAAGTTGTGGTTGTCTTGTGTCTCCCCTCTGTGCCTAGTACCCACAACCTAAAAAAGTTTCACTATTTGGCTGCATGGAGACTTGAAGAGGGGTTCCCACAAATTGTAGATAATGGCTAGAGGCAGAGAGATTGGCTTGAGGGGATTAAGAGCTTCCAAGAGTATGTTACTGACTGGAATGACAATTCGGTCAGTAGCATTCCGAAAAGGAAAAGAGAAATCTTAAGAATATTACAAGGAATTGAGACCCTAAGAACAATGGTGCTCCAAGTGGCTTGTACAAGCTGGAAAAGAAGCTCTAGGAAGAATATAATAAGCTTATCATGCAAGAAGAACTTCTTTGGTTTCAAAAATCTTGATGTCAATGGCTCTAGGGGAGATCTGAATACAAAGTATTTCCATGCTTCCACCATTATCAAGTGATGGAAATAGAAGATCATTGCTATGCAAGATGATAATTGATCATGGATCCATGGCCTCGAGAAGTTGAAGATCATGGCTAGTAATTATTATAAAGATTTGTATACTAGGGGTAATGATGTCTCGACTAGTTTAAAATTGGTCTAGTGAGTTCCCATGGTTGCAAGCCTCTCAACTCGAGTCCTTCCATAAGGAAGTGAGTAATGTTGAGATTAAGATTGAAGCATTTTCTATGGGAGCGTTCAGAGCTCTCGGGTCAAATGGGATTCATGCTCACTTCTTCTAGGCCCAATGAGGAGTTGTTGTACCTAAGATTTGTGATTTGGTGAAGCAAGATTTTATGGATCCTCCTTTGATTGAGGACGTTAACCAAACCAACATTGTTCTTCTCCCAAAGTGGAGAACCACACCACCTTGAAAGACCTAATGCCCATTTCTCTTTGCAATATTAGCTTTGAGGTGTTAATGAAACTCTTAGCTAACAGATGTATATTACCATGGATGAGTTGGTAGGGTCTGAGCAAAGTAGTTTCATCACCTCAAGACCAAGCTGTGACAATATCATTATTGCCCAAGAAGTCATTCACCTTATGAGATCCAAGTCAGGGAGGAAAGGATACGTTGCAGTTAAAGTTGACATGGAAAAGGAATATGATAGACTTGACTGGTGTTTTCTTGAAGTCACATTGCAAGGGGTAGGACTTTAAGACAACCTGTGTTGGCTGATTCTGGGAACTGTTAGTATAGCCTCCATGATGATTCCATGGAATGAGACAGAGGGCACTGAGTTTATCACATCCCATGGAATTCACCAAAAGGAATCCCCTTATTCCCTATCTCTTTTTCCTAAGTATGGAAAAATTGGAAAAAAAAGGTGCACGAAATGGAAGACTAGATGTACTCAAGTGGTTGAATCTCGTGGAGCTTCCATAAAAGAAGTGTTCCAACAATGCATGTTCCATATAATGGAAGAAGTAGCTAGAGGAAAGCTTACACAATACACCAAATTTTCCAAGGAAATTCGGTCAAAGATACAGACGGGGCTTCTATCAAGTGGTTCAGACTGATTAGACGTTGATGCTTCAATTTAAGCGCTAAACCATGCAGTGCACGTTGGGCTCATTTGATATGACTAAAGGCATTAGATTATGGGATTCAAGAGGAAACTCGGCAATGTCACTGTCATAGTGAAAGAGACCTTGGTAAAGAAAACAAGCTTGGAGTTATGCCAAACACTACACCTCGAGGACATCCAGGTCTTCTCTAATTTATTGGAAGCAGTAAACATTTTGCTTAGGGACAACGAACCTTCTGCGCCACGAGGTTGGAGTAACTCATCACTTTATATATAGCAATTGGAATGTAGAGCTATACCATGTCAGCAGGGGAACTTTGAAATGTGCAAATATTCTGAAACGGGAGGCTCATGCAGGGAGCTCTCATACTTGATATCTTCTTCCAGATGTTCTGCCAAGTTCCAGGGATGATTTCCTCCTTGACCAATCCTAGGTAAGAGGGGATGACCCTCAATCTACCTAGTAATTTACCTTTTCAAGCTTAGCTTGCCTTTTTATTAAAAAAAAATGAGTATTGCTTGTTTTTCTTACCAAAGTGAGATAAAAGTAAATTGAGTATGAGGCCATCATAAAGCATGTAAAGTAGTCATTGATTTTTAGATCACTTTTTCTATTAGGTAGGGGGAATGTTGATCCTATTTAAGTAATTGGGATAATTAACATTTTTTCTACGGAAGTATACACGTTGGAGAACTATGTATCTGGAAGCTTTTTTAGGATCAGATTCGCCATAGAAGTTTATAAAACTTAGCATTTTGTACCTAGACGAATGGATCTTTGATGGGTGTTTGTTTTCATTCGAATTAGGTCTAACTTCATTCGAACGAAAGACTCAACTTTAGCACATTTGCACTTCCTCATTAAAATTTTGTAATTATTAAATCTATTAAAATTTTGTCATTTGTTAAATCTAATTTTTAATATATTATAAGATTTATTAAAATTTATTTAATGTTAAAAAATATGTAGCCTTTTTTTTTGGATTTTTGAAAATAACATGATTTATTAAAATTAATTAAAAATATATATCATGAGATTTAGTAAAAAATATTATTTAAAAGTAAAAAATATGTAAGCATCTTATAAAAACATATTATATGGTTTATTAAAATTTATTAAATGATATAAATATAGAAAATTTATATAATATACATTTTTAAAATATATAAAAACATATAAATTATTTTTAAAAAACCATACTTTTTAAAAAGCTTACTACATTCAATTTAGAATAAAGGTATTCGAATAAGTTATCTTTTCACACCAAATAGAATTCCGTGCGGTTTAAAACGTATGTTTTTTAAATAGTATTATCTTTAATATATTCAAAAAATAAATATTATTACAATAAATTATAAAATTTGAATAAATCAAGAAATAAATTGTTATTTTTTAATTTCCTAATCATTATTTAAAAAATTATTATTTTAATAATAATACATTTTTATTATTTAATAATGACGAAATAATTACAATAATTATTAAAATTGCTAATTTTGAAAAATAGAAAATATATATATTATATGATTTATTAAATTTATTAAATCTAATGTTATAATTTATTAAAATTTGTATTTAAAATTATTTTATTTAAAATCATATTATATTTAAAATTATTAAAAAAAATTTAAAAAAATTATTTTTAATTATTATTGTTTTTATTTTTTAAAAACAAATTTCTTTTACACTGTACGGATGTCTGTGCGGCGTAAAAAACCTTTTTTATAGATTTCTTTAGACCAATTAAGAAAGTGGAAAAAGCATAGAAAAGAAAAGAAAAGCTGAAACTTGACCAATTTAAAAAGCAGAACTTTAACAAGGATACTAACACGTTTCAAGCAACAGAGAGAGAGAGAGAGACTGAGACGAAAAGTGATTCTCATTGAATGAATGATCTGATTATGTACAGTGCAATACTTTTATATATATAGGCATTTAACAAAAAACTAGCAAGAGGCTAACTTAAGTAACAAGAATTAGTTGCAACGGCTATATTTCAACTGAGTAGTTACAACTTCACAATTAAACCAACTAATGTAGTTACAACAGAAAAATAACAACTAGACAGCTGGACCATTGGCTTCAAATAACCCCACTAACTGACTCTCTTACCCCCCACAAGCTGGGGCATGGATGTTGATCATTCCAAGTCTAGACGAGAGGTCATGAAATAGCTGAGGGTCAAGGGCTTGGTGAAAATATCAGCAAGTTAATTTGAAATTCTGACTGGAAATAGTTTGATGATCCCAGCTTGCTCCTTTTCCCTTACAAAATGGCAATCAAGTTCCAGATGCTTGGTGCATTCATGAAAAGAGGGATTAGAGGCAATGTGAATTGCAGACTGGTTATCACAGTAGAGTAATGTAGGAGAAGGATGGGGAATATGTAAATATGTGAGCAAGTAATAAAGACATTGAATTTCAAGCTACACAACGCATAGCGCGATACTCAGCTTCTGAGGAATAGAGGAAGACTGTGGTCTGTTTCTTAAAATGCCGAGAAATCAATGAATGACCAAGAAATATACAAAATCCATAGAGAGAGCGTCGCATGTCAGGGCAACCACCCCAGTCTGAATCACTAAAAGCTCTTAATTGGAAAGAGGAGGGAGCTGAAAAAAATGCCCTTACCTAGACAACGTTTGATGTATATCAAGACCCTTAGAGCAGCTTGATAATGCACAGTGGTAGGAGTGTTAGTGAACTGACAAAGCTGTTGTACCACATAAGAAATGTCTGGTCGTATGGTGCAGCATCAGTAAGCACAGTACCAGTATCTTGGGACAGTCTAGTATGGCGAGCCATGGGTGTTAAGAGGGGCTTACAACCCAAGTAACCAGAATCTTGAAGGATTTCTAAGGTAAATTTATGTTGATTGAGAGAGATACCAGAGAAGGAACTATCAACCTCAAGGCCAAGAAAAAATTTGAGGGGACCAAGATCCTTGATTTTGAAAGCAGTGTCAAGGAAAGATTTGATGTGATGAATTTCTCCCAAATCATTACCAGCAAGGATTATATCATCAACATAGACTAAAAGGGCAGTAAATGAATCACCATGATGCTTTGTAAATAAAGAATAATCAGATTTGGATTGCACATAACCAGAGGAAAACAAAGCAAAAGAGAGTTTGGCAAACCATTGTCTTGAGGCTTGTTTTAAGCCATATAAAGATTTTTGCAGCTTACAAACCAAATTGGAATTGGTATTGGAAAAACCTGGAGGGAGTGCCTTGTAGACTTTCTCATTAAGATCCCATGTAAGAATGCATTATTGACATCTAATTGTTCAAGGTGCTAATTACATGAAGCAGCTATAGCAAGTAAAATGCGAACAGTAGTCATTTTTGCAACAGGGGAGAAGGTGTTAAAATAATCCACCCCTTCAGTTTGTGTATACCCTTTTGTTACCAACCGAGCTTTGTATCTTTCCAAGGTACCGTCAGCATGAAATTTTATTCTGAACACCCATTTACAGCAAATAGGAAATTGTCCCTTAGGAAGGTCAGTTAAAGTCCAAGTATTGTTTTACTCTAAAGCTGTAATTTCAGCTTTTATGGCCCGCTACCACTCAGGATATTTGCTGGCTTCTCAATAATTTTTAGGTTCAAGAGGGATGGAAATGGAGCAAATAAATGTTTGTAGGAAGGAGAGAACTTACCATAGGATAATACAGATGAAAGGGGGTATTTACAGGAATCAGACATGGATGCAGATTGTGCTGAGATGAGTTGATAACAGTGATAGTCACTTAGATATGTAGGCCTTTGATGCAATCTGTCAGATCTATGGGTAGGTGGATTGGTGTGGGGAGCCAAAGGAGGAGTAGGAAAGGTGGAGAGGTCTGAAGAAGAAGCTGTAGAAGTAGAAGTAGATGGAGAAGAAGCATGGGGTGTGTGGAGAAGGGACAGAATTAGTAGTAGAAGGAGGATCAGAAATGTTAGGAGGAAATAAATTGTCAAAGTCATTATGGTCAATGGAGTTAGGGATATGGATAGTGGGAGTATGAGGGGAATGGGTTGAATAGGGGAAAATGGATTCATAAAATATCACATGTCTGGAGATGAAGATTCAGTGGGTGTTGATATAAGGAGGATGTACCCTTTTGTGCCTTGTTTATGACCGAGGAAAACACATTTATGGGCTATGGAATCAAACTTAGTTCTATGTGTAGAAGAAACTTTAAGTTGTGTGTAATAAGGTATAATATTGTGTAAAATTTGAAATGGAGCGATGTTACTTAAAATAGGAGTTGGAATCCAGTTAATGATATAAATGGCATGGGAAACTGCATAATTCCAGTAGGATAAAAGTAAATGCGATTGAAACATCAAAGAGCGTGCTACATGCAAGATATGTTGGTGTTTTTGTTCTACAATGCTATGTTGTTCTGGGTTTCCACACAAGATATTTGATGAAGAATGCCTTTTGAGGAATAAAATGAAGTCATTTGAAATTCAACTCCATTATCAGTTCTGAGACTCCTAACATTCTAGTTAAACTGAGTTTCTAGGAAAATTATAAGATTTTGGAAAGAGGTACGTGCCTCAGGTTTTGTTTTTAAAAGGCAAATCCAAATGTATCTTGTGAAATCATCCACAACAGTTAAAAAGAAGCAATGACCATGTATGGAACTAAGATGATAAGGTCCCCATATATCAGCATGTAACAATTGAAGGCAGCAAGTAGTTTTAGTCTTACTAATAGGAAATGGAAGTTTCTTCTGTTTTGCAAAGTAACATACATCATAGGCACCAGATGAATTACAGAAAATGAAAGAGAATTGTTGTTTCAAAACATTTAGAACACTTGATGATAAATGTCCAAGGCGAAAGTGCCACAAATCAAAAGGAAAAATCTGTGAAGTGGAGTTTGTGGTTGAGATAGAATGAACATCAGCTGACATAGGTAAGCGACTATGCACCTTGAATAATCTTTGAGAAATTTTAGCTGTACCAATCGTTCTCCATGTCTTCATGTCTTGTACAAAACAGTGTGAGGGAGAAAAAATGACACAACATGAGATTTCTTTGGTAAGTTGTGATACGAAGATGATATTGAATTGAAATGTTGGTATATAGAGGACTTTTGGAGATGCTTATATGCCTGTTGAGTTTAACATTACCGGAGATGTTAGAGACAATGGAAGTGTTGTTCGGTAGGTTAACTCTAATAGGAGGAATTTGTACATATGATGTGAACATATACAAAGAGTGACAAACATGAATGGTGGCTCCACTGTCAATAATCCAACAATTAAAGGAATAAAATGCTAAGGTGGCACATAGACCTGGTGATTTGCTATGGGGAAACAAGGTGAGTGCAGAGAGTTGGTTAATGCAAGGGTGGTCATCAGCTTTTGGAACAGGGATGTCAGGCTGTAACCCATGGTTGGCAGCAGTTTGGGGTTGCAGGAGAGCAAGTAATTGATCATATTGGCCTTGACTGATAGATTGATTTGCAGTAGAGGGAGTCGAATGTAATATCCCAAATTTCGTAAACAGAAATAAAGGCCAAACTGATGAATTACGAAATGATTTAATGCCCCATAAATAAGGAAAAATATAGAGGAAAATGCCTAAATGAAAGAAAGATCATGATTGACTAAGTCTCTAGTCTTAAAGATTCTAAGTAAGAATGACCCAAGGGCAAAATGATCATTTGGCTAAATGATAAGAGTAAAATGGTCATTTTGATTAAAAAGGCTTAGGACATGAAATGTCATCAAATAATAAGGACATTTTGGTAATTTGGTCAAAAGTCAACTAAAAGTCAAAGTTGAACAGAAAAGTCAAAGTTGACCAAAATGTCAAAGCGGACCAAAAATGTCAAAATTGGACCAAGGGTAAAGTTGGAATTATGAAAGAGTAGAAAAAGTAATGGAATTTTGGTAATTATGGAAAAAGTAGTAAATGTAGTGGCATTTTGGTAATTATACGGAAAATAAGACAAGTAGTGGCATTTCCGTAATTAAGGATTTTCAGATGGCTGAAAGACTGATAAATAATTATTTGAGGTAGCAAGAGTCCTCAAACGCCAGAGACCCGAACTATAAAAAGTTTAGTTGGGTTATAAAGTAATTAATAAAATTATTACCCGGTATCCGGTGCGGGCAGTTTCATTGTACGGAGAACAACAGTGCCCGAAAAGCCCGAGAAAGTATTTTCATAGAAAATTAATTACGGAAAATCCTGGAAGAATTTTGATAAATGGAAAAGAGCTTGAGAATCAGGAAAAAATATAGAATTTTTCCATGTCCTTAAATCAAATTGGCCGCCGGAAGCCCGTTTTACGGTGTTGCACGCAAATCGAGGAATCCTAACGAGTTACGAGGGAAGCTTGGAGATGCTATGGACTAGGACATGATGCCACCTAGGCAAGGAGGCCTAGGGAATGGCGCCACACGAAAGATAAAGTCTCCGAAAAAGTAAAAAGGTAGTTACCCGCGTAAAGGGTACTTTACGAAAATGCGTGCCACGGATCATTAAACTGGTTCGGGCAAAGGCTCAGACAGCAAAATATGACACCTAGGGGTCTAAAAATTTGCTTTTTCAGCTAGGAGGAGACAAGGTGATGTGGCTCAATGTGGATCAAGCATCCCAATACTTGGTCTCCAAGTTTTATTCTACATCACACACTTTTTCAAGAGTAACTTTAACTAAGCTTTCCCTCTCTCTTCCTCTCCCATTTCTCACGCCACTTTCTCTCTCTCCTTGGGCAGAAATTTTCTCTCCCGTCTCTCTAGAAACCAAGCCTCTCTCAAGTTAGAAAGAAGAGTTTCAAGCTTCCAAACACAAGGTAATGTGTTCTTGCAACCAAATCCCTCTCTTCTTAAGTCTTGCAACCACTACTACCTTCTCTTGAGTTTTTCCTTGGATGAGCCTCTCTCTTAGAAGAGGATGGCTAGGACTTCAAGAGTTAAAAATGGAAAGGAGAAGGTTTTAAAAGTGGTATATGGTTGCAAGCTCTTCCTTGAGGGGTAAAAGATAGCTTGTTGTTGGTTGTTGGATGTTTTGTGTTGTTGTAAAAATTATGGGAAGCTCAAAGTTATGAGGAGGTGCTGCCCAAATTTTGTTTAATCTAAAGAGAAGAGGTTTTTAAGTCGATCAAGGTTAAGAACAAGGGTTTTTGGAACAAGAAAACACAAGGTTACACAAAGAGAGTTTGAAAAACCTATTTCTCCCTTTTTCTTCCTCTTTCTCAATCAAAACAAGAAAATAGAAGGAATGTGTTTTTGAGAATTTTGATGGTTCCATTGGCTTTAAAATGATGTTTTGTGTAGGGTAAAGCCAAGAGATGGATTTTAGAAGTTTAAGGAACCATAAAAACCAAGACTTGAACTTGTAGGACTCTTGAAAAACCTACAAAAGGTTCTATGCATTTTTGCAAGATTTATGGCAACTTGTTGGTTGGATATTTACATGGATATTATGCCATGGTTTTTAGGGTTTTAAGATCTTCAAGAACACCATTGGAAAAAGTCACCAAGAGAACTTAAAGTTCAAAGAAAAGGGAAAAGCTTAACAAAGGTAGCAAGACTACTAAACCAAACTTATGTTTTATGAAACTTTGTTGTGAATGATGCATGACTTTTGTGATCAATGAAGTGAATGATATGAGTATGAAATGTGATCTTGATTGCTATGGCCATATGCATATAAAAATGTTGTTTGAACATATCACGTCACATGCTCATATGTTTGTTAAAAGGTTGTTACATGCATATTCACAATACTTTTGTTTAGCTAGTTTTGCTATTGGGATTTCAAAATATCATTATCCAACTAACCATGTAGGTGCAAGCACAAGCAAGGGTAAGGAAAAGGTTCTTGATCCTTGAAGATGATAATGCATATGCTTGATTGTTTTGTGTAAATATGCAAGATGCTATTTTTCTTTGAAGTTGCTAGGGTTGTAACCTAACTACAACATGAAGAACATATGAATATGGGATGATGCATGTATGATCATGAGCTAAGAAGGCTAAAGAAGGATACGAAACTAATCATGCATGTTAGGGTTAAGATCATGAACCAAAAAGGGGTTTTGGTAACAAAAGAAAAATTGGTTTTCAAAGTTGAAGGGTTCCAAAAGCCCTGAAAAATGAATCTGCTTCCAGTGGTGATTTAAAATAGCAAATGAGCTCCAAATGGATTGAAACTTTCCAGTAAGAAATTACACATCCTGAGCTTTAAAATGATATAAAATTTGTAAATTTTGGATGTGTACATTAGGAGATATGATTTTTCAAAGTTAAGGGAAAAACTGGAAAAATTGACCGTGACCACTTGGACATAGCCACGGTTTTTGAATAAAATATATCAAATGGGCAAGAACTGAAACCAATGAGTATTTTTTTCCCTATATTTAACTTAATAAAAAAATTTAGAAATTGGAATCACTCAGTTTCAAGTTTTCTAGAATTAATTATGATTTTTCAAAGTTGGGCCAGAAATTTGGAAAAGAGCATGTGAACAGTAACCACGTTTTTCCATTTTTTTTGAAAGTTTAAGTTCACATAGAAATCCCAAATTGAATGATCCAAAGCCAAAGAGTGATTTTTAAGTGATCTATAATAAGAAAATAGGGGGGAAATAGGAGGTGCCACAGAACTTATTAAGATTTTTATTTTGCTTTATTCCTTGATAATAAGCATTCTTTTGTTATATTCAAGAAAGATTATGACTCATTGTTGGCTGCAAAGCATCTAACAAAATGTTATATTTTATTTATATTTAGCTCTTTTTGTGAACAACTAAAGGTTTGTTTGTATTAATGTTAGAAAAACACATTCATACAAACCATAGACCGTAAATTAAATTGGAAAAATAGCTTCTAGGGTTAATTCAAATGGGCACTAATACTTTGAATGAAAACAAAAATAATTTCTTTCTATGGATCATCTCACTAGCCAAATTAAAGTCCTTTTTTCCACTTGGCATCACAAGAAATCCCATATGCATCTGATTCCAAAGGTGATAAAGTACAGTCACACCCCACTTCCAAAAATCGTCTTAAATACATGTGTGTGCTGTTGCTGACAAAGCAAGAAACTTTGTAGCATTGTTTCACGCCACCAAATCAGCTTCGATCAGTTTCTTTTTTATTAATTTCCATGAAATGATCCTACCAAAACAAATCATAAAGGAGAATTTAGCAGTAATAAGATTCTTTTTTTTTAACAGGTCATGCGGGCCTCAGTACGTTTTACTCGACCTTAAGTAATCTTTAGCATAAATAGCCTAGCATAAACCTCAAACATGCACAACATTGCTCTCTCTCTCTCTCTCTCTCTCACATATCTCTCTGTCTATATCTATCTATTTCTGCCTTTTTCTTGGAGATTCTAGTGGAGATCAGAAGCAGAACCAGAAGCAATTGGCGAATTAAGCATTCAACAGAAGAAGTTGAATTTTGTGTTAGGCTTGAAGAAGAAGATGGTGAGCTTGAAAAGGTTGTGGAGGAAGACGAAGAAGGAGAAGAAGATGAGATCGTTACAGTACGACATTGAATCTTACTCTAAGAACTTTGACGAAGGTTGTTATTTCTCAGCTTCAGATAATAATGCTTATTCTTCTTTCTCTCTTCGTTTTTTCGTTATTAATTCCAAGGTTTCTTTGGACAAGCCTTGCAAAGAGATCATTAACAGGGATAAGGATGATACCAGCAGCGAAATTAGTTGTTGATCTGATTATCATTTCTTCAATTTTGCCCAGAATATATTGTTTCTTAGGTGAAGAATACCTATAAACACGTATATATAATTGTAAATTGTGAATTGTATATAATATAAAACCCCAAAGAGATTTGCGTACTGCTTATAAAGTATGAACAGTTTGGTTCATTTATTAGGTACTTGTAATATAATGTATAAGGCCCTTACCTAGTTATTATTGATATTACGATTTAACAAAATATATATGAATATGTATCTGTATATTTATATACACGTATATTGATAAT
Source organism: Vachellia pachyceras (assembly GCA_025593235.1). Lineage (NCBI taxonomy): Eukaryota > Viridiplantae > Streptophyta > Magnoliopsida > Fabales > Fabaceae > Vachellia > Vachellia pachyceras. The sequence continues at coordinate 14,804 of JANTPZ010153478.1, read as the reverse complement.
ACAAATTTTCACTTATTTGAGTAAAATTTGAAGTCAATGGACGGTGAAATAATGGTCTCTTCTTCCATATATTGGTTGAAGTAAAGCAAAAACATTAAGGATCTTGTGTTATTATTATAATCTCGTTAAGAGTAGCCTCGCCTTCCCATTCTCTTCCTTTTATTTTATAACTAAAGGATCTATATTTAAATGGTTTGGTTTTGGTTTTATACAAAATTTTTGTTATTCTCTTTGTTGCAGTCTTAAGCTATATTCATATCAAAATTTAGAAATTTGAATTCAGTTGATTATTTTTTTTTGGTAATTGAACGTTTCAATAATAATTTCATAAAATAGCTAGTAGATTTAGATGGCTCAAATGTTGATCTAGTTGGGGGTGCACATGACGTGTATGTGTAGGATGAACCAAAATCACATTGAATTTTGATTTTTCCATTAAAGGGGGCTCGTACATGTTCTCCCACTTCCACCAAGTCGCCATGAGTCGGACTCTGGCCATAACACAATCGGCAAATCCATGATGTACTCCTGCAAGTGGGTTCAAATTGATATATAAAACAAAAAAATAAGATAAAAGAAGAAGAAGAACAAACTAAAAATCCTAATAAATAAATGCAAGAACATAAACTAAAAATTAATTTGAGAAACCGCTAACTAAATGTTATGAATTGAATTGAAATTAAAATACTTCTTTTTAATATTTTTATGTGAAAATGATTAAAATGAATTATGGTAAAAAAAATAGAAGTGAAACACATAGATAAACAATAATAGTAACCAATCCTCCAATTCATTAACAAGGCAATCTTCATTTCAATAGATATAAGAGTTGAAATAATGAATGAAGAATTATAATTAAGCTTTAATCTAACAATCGAATCATATTGAATTGTTACAAAATATTTTTCAAAATTTCAACTTACTAACTACCATCAAAATAGCAAAATGGAATTAATGATGATAAAAATTAATGTTTAATCATAACTCTTACATTCAAAATTATAGAATTAAAACTAGCAAGAGACAATATCATCTAAGATTTCAAGTCACCTTTATAAATCACAATATATTGACTTTAAAATCGATGCAAATGTCATATCACAACATTATACTTAAAATTAAAGCTATAATCAATTCAATATCAAGTGTTAAATAATAATTCAGCCACAATAATATCCAAATTATAATCATATTAAATAATATAAATTGTTCCAATAATCAGAAAAACTATCTTGAAACTTAGGAATTGTTAAACAATTATTGGACAGGAAATAAAAAATTAACATTGAGCAATATCAAATGCCCTAAAAAGCAATTAATTAATAAAATAATAAAAAGTTTCACCATTTTACCTTTGATTAGCTCTAATTTCATGTATTTATTTTTAATCATAATTAATGTAATTAAACTCAATAAAGGCTCAAGAATAGTACTAAAATCCCCTAAAATGTTATAAATTATAAAATTTGATTAATTCATATTTTCATCCCATATGTTTGTGTCAAATAGATTCGCCGCATTATTATATATTTGTCCCACTCTCTTTCTTAATTTGTTCCTTTTTCATCACTTTAATTACTTTCTTTTCTCCTTTCCCTTTTCCAATACCTGCCTAATATATATCATTTTTAACTCATCAGAATATGAAAGGCCAAGATTCCTAAAGCATCTAATTTTGGAATATTTGGGGAATACAAAAGGATCAAACATAATCTATCGTCTATCAGATAAACGATAAGATAAGATAGTTAATACTTCAAGTCGAGGCACAGTTGAAAGAATCTCCAATATACATTGGTATGATTATATATTCAAAGTGATATAGAGAAGTAAGATTATTGTGTGTGATTTAACTTTCTTTTAAAAAATTAATACTTTCATTTATTCTGTTTCTTTTTAAAATTTTTGGTGGTGGAAATTTTATTTAAGACCTTGGAGCTCATCAAAAGTATGTCCAAGGCTTGAGTAAACCCTTATAGAGATACTTGCAGTTTTTTTTCTTTTCCACTAATTAACAAGATTTTAACGTCAGCAACAAAATTCAAATTCATGCACCTATGCTAGAATACATCAAGTTCGATTATAGTTTTATAAAATTAATTTCTTAATTAAGCCAAAGAAGAAAATGTTTGAATCGGATCCTCACTTTGCTTTACCTGATTACAAAAAAAAAAAAAATCTTCAATGACATTTTCTGCTTTTTAATTAGCAGTCGCCATGTTGTTATAAATTTTCTACCAAAGTATTTGTATGAAAACAGTCCAAAATGATCATAATATATGTTGAAACTCATTGTATAAATGAATTTGACTTCTTTTTTTTTCATTTTGAGTTTGCGTGTTTAATTAGGATGAGTAATTCCTAAAGATATTCACGAATTAATAACACTTAAAGCATTAAAAAAGAGAAAAAGGAAAAAAAAGTTTTATAAAAAAATTCTTTGGTACTTCTTGCTTTTGTTTCCAGCTTTTTTCACATGGAGTAGAAGATTATAGACTTGTCTGGCCATTTGTGTTGGAAGGGACCTTTGACTCACAATAATTGATGAAATTTTTTGGTCAAACCAGTGTCAATCATCAAACTAAATAAATACTCACGATATCTAATATGTAGCCTTCCCAAAAATTAATTACACCATGCGAATAGACATGATTTACAATGCAAGCCATGATTTTTTCATATAATTTAATTTGTTGGGAATATATTTTGATCACTTAGCTTTGATTTTGTTAATCAATGTGTCACATCATTTGCATATGAAATAAAATAGTTAGTGTCACATCATTCATATAACTAATTCAAAATAATTAATAAAACTTAATAAACTAATTAATCATATTATATATTACATAATTTCTCTGAAATACTTATATATATCATTAGATAGTATATCAATTTATAAGCAAAAATTAGTTTGGAGGAAAATAATAAATATAAATAATTTAAAGTAATTTATTTAACAAGACTTAAGAGGTATTACTACAATGTAAGGGCTTATTTAAAACCATATTTTGATTTAGAGATATGCCACAACATGGTTCTAAAACATTCCAACATGATTCCAAAGAAAAAACAGAAAAAAGATGTTTCAATAAAGATTAGACTGATTTCAAAGTTGGGCAATTGAAGCATTAGCTAGCTGGCACCCATAAACTTATTAAAAAGCAAACTTGTAACATTCAAATGGAATTGAAGACCAATTAATTAGACGAATAGAAAGGGACAAAACTGAAGGTAATGAGTGAACAAAAATGAGAAGAGAGAGAAATTAAAGAGAATTACAAAGCAATTATTGAAGTGTTAGCTAGCTAGCATCCATAAAACGTACATGACTAGAAAGCAACATGTATTGAACATCCAAATGGAACTAAAGACCATTTAGAATAAAAGGGAAGAAAGAAAAAAGGGCATTGGAGCTTTATGTATAGTTGGAATCCATACATATTTGTTGACGCTTTTATGCATGTAATACGAACCCAAACAAAATGATCGAATTAAGGTGGTCCTATGGAATTGAGTGAGGTTGCCGTTTTGCAAACATATTGGCTTCTCTAAAGGGCCCAGGCTGTCTTGCTTCAAACACTAGCTATAAAGAAGCCAGACCATTTAGTTGTATAATGTCTTGTTTCATAATAGATATATTGTTTATTGTGAAAAAGAATTAAAAATAAATGACGTTCGAGATTATGTATATACGGATTAAAAATTGTTAAAACTTTTGAAATTTTAGTATAACATGGTAGTATTTGACTAAAATATACCCCTTATATTCTTGATATAAAATTAGTTAAATGACTAATCTATGGATAATAAAAAAATTAATTTGTTAAATTGGTTATTTGTAATAAATGAGTATTGGCTATCTAAAATATCATCTTTAATTATATGCATTGAAAATACCCCTTCATACAAATACCATTACTATATGTAATCAGATACTCTGAGGAATAAATTACAAATTTTATAAAAACAAAGTGCATTTAGATATTATATTTAGCAACAAGTAAAATTAACTGTAAGTAGTTCAGTTGAATGGCATATGCACCAGAATATATGACTTGAAAGCTTTTAACCATCGTATCTTACAAAATTGTAATTAAAGGTTATGCAATGGAAAAATATGACCAAAAACCACTTTTCTTCAACTTTCCTTTTGACGAAAAACGAATAAAGTTATCAAGATAAGGATTACGTAAACAAAGTTACTGTCAAATTTGGCTGTAATGCATAACGATATGTATTTTTATTTCGATTCGATTTGGTTTTTCTCAACATCATTAAGCAATTTATCCTATAAATAACGTACCTGGTCTGCTTGAACTTCAAACACAGCGTAGCTCCCAAAACCTGAGATCTGTCTCTCTCTATCATCTCCCTCTCTTCTAGGTTCTAGAAGTGAGAATCAGATACCTCTAGAAATGGTGAGCTTGAGGATGTTGTGGTGGAAGATGAAGAAGGAGAAGAAGAGGTTGTTCTTAACTTCAGTTCATCACAACGTAGTACAGTACGACATTAATTCGTACTCTCAGAACTTTGACGATGGTTATTCCTCCGACCCAGATCATGCTTCTCGGTCTTTCGCTGCCCGTTTTGCAATTCCAAATTCCAAGAGTCTTTTACAGCAACAAGGCTTGTGATTGATGAGCAATCATCAGTGATATAGCAATAAAGTAATGATCAGTCCTTAAAATTTTAGAATATCCATTAATAGAATTTTGATTTGTGGATTGTAAACTTGACATGCATCAAAAACTGATGTGATTTGATTTGATGTCAACTTGGTGACACTCATTTATGAACCATAGCAATAATTGAGCTTGTTTATGAAATATTCGTGAGTAGCATAGATGCTAAATATGAAAGTTAGAAGTTTACTTTAATTATAAATATAAAACATCAATCAATTTTACTTTCTAAATTTATATTTTTCCCTATACTTTGATAGTGCAAAGTGATGGTTACAATGCAAATAATTAAAATGATATCTTTAGGAAAATCAATATAAATTTATTATATGCAACTAATTTAACTAATTTTTTTATCTTGCCAATTGAATATTATATTGATAACCATTGTGAGAAAAAAAAAAACCATCAAATTTTTCAGGGACCTATTTGAGTAAGTTTTGAAACTAACGGATGGCGAAGGAATGGTCTTTACTTCCATATTGATTTGGGGTATGGGGATCGCAGAAACAATAATCATATTGACAATAGGAGTGACGCATATATGTACTATATGTCGTTTTGTTATTATTACACTGTTCGTTTGTACCCAAGAGGTTGGTTGAATCTCGCATTTTTCAGTGAAGAAATTGGTTAAAACATTTATTATATCTTTGTAACGTACATACTCTCTCTCTCTCGTGCCTTTTTCCACTTGTCCTTCTTCCAAGACCTACTTTTCATTTTTATTCCAATATATCATAGGCTAAGGGTGTGTTTGATTTACCCATTTTGCCAACTGATACGTTTAACGAGATAAAATTCGTCTTATATAAACTACCTCGAAATCTGTGTCCGTTTTTTCAACGGGTTATCCAAACGGACCCTAATTAGATTCCAAGTACTACAACAATACACAAATAAAATGAATGCCCTTCTATACTAACTATATATACCGAGGTTAACTATACCTAATTACAGGAACTAGTTAGAAGGTTGATAGATCTTCATTTTAAATATAAAAAATCTATTCATTTTATCTTTAGTCTTTATCTTTTTAAAAAATTAATTTACTTAACTTATAAAATAATATATAGTCTAATGTTATATAGGATATTTTAGAGAGGTAAGATCATGCTTGTGACACAGCTGGCTCAAAGGATTTAGTGTCCTATCTTACAAAACACAGCTCTTGAATATTATGTCCATGCTTCATCTCCCTATCCAACATATAAACTTTCTCCTCCTTGACTTAACACAAAAGTCCATGTGCATCGGACTTCATAAGGTGATAATTTAAGTTTTACATGATTGTGTGTGTGTTAGTTACGTTGCTGACAAAGTAAGACACTTTATAGCCTTTCGCACCAGCAAATCAATTTCGATTCTGTATTCATTTCATTAAACTAATTAACTACCACGTCATGCCTTATCTCAAAATCCTCTGTAAAAACTAATGATAAGTTAAAGGTGAATTTGGTTGTATGGAGTCCTGAGGAATATATAAATATATATATATATTTGGCTCGTTCCAATTAATACTTTATAACCCGTCATGCGTGCTTCAGAATTTTTGTGGACATTAATTTGTCTATAAATAACCTAACTACTCTCCATGAACTTCAAACACAGCAATATTGCTCCCAAAAAATCAGCTCTCTCCCTCTATATATATATATATATATCTGTCTGTCTATCTTTGTCTCTTTTGGTTCCAGTGGGAACCGGAAACAGAAGAAGTTAAGTTGTGAGTGTATCAAAGAAGATGGTGAGCTTGAGACGGTTGTGGAGGAAGATGAAGAAGGAGAAGAAGCGCTTGTGTATGTGTTCATCGCCTACATCAGTTCGTATTGTACAGTACGACATTGATTCATATTCTCGGAACTTCGACGATGGTTGTTCCTCCGACCCAGATACCGCTTCTCGAACTTTCTCTGCTCGTTTTGCTGTTCCTTATTATTATTACTATTACAATAAACCCAGCAGAGAAAACTCAAGAAATTGCGAAGTGATTAGAGATGATGATGATGATAACAGCAGCGAAATGAGTTCTTGATATGATCATCATCAGTTCTTTGATTTACACCAGAAATTGTATAAATTCCAGTATTTTGTAAATACATGTATATTTGTGAAGTGTGATATATCTTTTTGATCTTAATTAAGTTGTAGCTGAATGACTATTAATTATTAGATTTTTATCTCTTTAATTTTCCTGTACTACGTACTATTGATATATAACAGCTAATTTCACTTATAAAATCAACCCAGAAAAGAAAATGTTTGAGTTGGATCCTTACTTGCTTTATCAGATTGATGATATTAAGTTGTATTGCTTTCAATAATGTTTTTTTTTGTCAACAACTCGTCTAGAGTGATTCGTGAAAGATATTCATCTATTAATAACACTTGTTGAAAAAAATTATTTGCCATATAATTTATATCAAGTTTTCATTGCAAAAACGAAAAGCAAAAAAATTAACTTTTTTACACAGTCCCTGTTGCTTTTGCTTCTCACCTTTTTTTTTTCCAGATGGAGTAGAAGGTTAGAGACTTTTCAAGCCATTTGTGTTGGGATGGGACCTTTGACCTACAAAGCTGGAACTTTTTTGTCAAGTTTGTGTCAATCCAATTATTTACTCCCCAAAAACACTTACTAAAAAAAATTATTTGCCATATAATTTATATTGTTTGTTTGGAAAAGTTTATTTACTCCCCAAAAGTACGTTCAACAGTGTTTTTCCATAAAACGAAATAATCTCCTCAACATATTTACCTCGGCTTGCATAAAAGTACTTCTCTACCGCGTTCCCAAACGGATACTATATATCAAACTGTACACTAACAATTGCTAGTAATAAGATGTCAAGAGATGTTTCTGTGACAAGATTAGACTGAAAATGGTGCAAACCCAATAGGGAAAGATCCCAAGAACCCACAGCCAATCTAAAATATACGCACCCCAAGAAAGCTAAACAGAGGTCAACGATCCACTTGAACCCTTGAACACGGAAGAACAAGGACCCTAAGTGTTGGAAGACGCCACAAGGTTGATCAAGCCTTGATAAGTCTGTTAGTTCTGAAAAGAACCCTAGAGAGAATCCTCTCAAAGTGCATGAACATGCAATCTTTCATTCAAAATCCAAGTCTCCCCGTCAAAAGAGGCATTACAAAGTATTTAGATGAAGCTCACAAATCTGACCTAATTTGCATTAATTGCAAATATTAAACTTTAATTAAAAAAAAGGAAACTATTAGAAAAAAGTAAACTCAAAGTTACCTAATTTGCAGCAAATGCAAAAAGGAAACTCTTAAAAACAGGAAACTCAAAGATTACCTAATTTGCTTTAAATGCAAATCTGAAATCTAATTTAAAATAGGAAACTCTTAAAAGAAGGAAATTCAAAAGTCAAATTTTCCAACTAATAAGTAATTTTCGTGCAAATAAAAGCCATAAAATATTATCATCATTTAAAGCCCAAAATGTGCTTATGTATGCCCAAATGAGTCCTCCCATGTGAAGTACTTGGCCTAAGGCCTAAGCACTTTTGTTTCACGTCTCTAAGCCCAAAACTTGATCCGCAGCTCCATTGTCAGCCCAAATGAGATTAATGACATTTTTGGCTCCTTTGATTGGACCACTTTTTGGAGAAAAATGGATGAATTTTGAAAAACTGACCAAATATCTAGAATCAGCATTCAAAAATGAGTAGGAGAGGATGTTTCAACTCAATTCCGAGAGAGTGAAAAATTTTCGTACTTTCTGACCAAAGAGGGCTAGAAACGAACGGGCGCCATTTTTGGAGCACATGGATGAATTTTCAAAAACTAACCAAACATCTAGAATCGCCATTTAAGAAATGAGAAAGAGAACAAGTTTTCACGTAATTTTGAGACAGTGAAAAATTTGTGTGCCTTCCGACCAAAGACGGCCGGAAACGAATGAGCGCCGTTTTGGAGCACATGGATGAATTTTCAAAAACTAACCAAACTTCTAGAATCAGTATTCAAAAAAGAGTAGGAGAGGAAGTTTCCACGCAATTTTGAGACAGTGAAAAATTTTTGTTCCTTCTGACCAAAGAAGGCCAGAAACGAACGGGTGCCTTTTTGGGGCACATGGATGAATTTTCAAAAACTAACCCAATATCTAGAATCCGCATTCAAAAATGAGTGAGAGAGTGAAAAATTTTTGAACTTTCCGACCAAAGAATGCCAGAAATGAACGGGCGCCGTTTTTGGTGCAAATGGATGAATTAAGGCCAGAAACAAACGGGCACCGTTTTTGGAGCAAATGGATGAATTTACAAAAACTAACCAAATATTTAGAATCAAAATTCAAAAATGAGTAAGCGAGGATGTTTCCACGCAATAACGAGACAGCGAAAAATTTTCGTACTTTCCGACCAAAGAAGGCCAGAAACGAACGGGAGCCGTTTTCGGAGCAAATGGATGAATTTTCATAAATGAACTGAATATATAGAATCAGCATTAAAAAATGAGTAGGAGAGGATGTTTCAACTCAATTCAGAGAAAGTGAAAAATTTTCGTACTTTCCGACCAAAGAAGGTCAGAAACGAACGGGAGCCGTTTTCGGAGCAAATGGATGACTTTTTGAAAAACTAACCAAATATCTCGAATTAGCATTCAAAAATGAGTAGGAGAGGATGTTTCAACTGAATTCCGAGAGAGTGAAAAATTTTCGTACTTTCCGACCAAAGAGGGCTAGAAACGAACGGGTGCCTTTTTGGAGCACATGGATGAATTTTCAAAAACTATCCCAATATCTAGAATCCGTATTCAAAAATGAGTGAGAGAGTGAAAATTTTTTGCACTTTCCAACCAAAGAAGGCCAGAAATGAACGGGCGCCTTTTTGGTGCACATGGATGAATTAAGGCCAGAAACAAACAGGCGCCATTTTCGGAGCGAATGGATGAATTTACAAAAACTAACCAAATATCTAGAATCAGCATTCAAAAATGAATAGGAGTGGATGTTTCTACGCAATCTCGAGACAGTGAAAAATTTTCGTACTTTCAGACTAAAGAAGGCCAGAAACGAACGGGAGCCGTTTTAGGGGCAAATGGATGAATTTTCATAAACGAATCGAATATTTAGAATCAGCATTCAAAAATGAGTAGGAGAGGAAGTTTCCACTCAATTCTGAGAGAGTGAAAAATTTTTGTATTATCCGACCATAGAGGGCTAGAAACGGACGGGCGCCGTTTTTGGAGCACATGGATGAATTTTCAAAAACTAACCAAACATCTAGAATCGCCATTTAAAAAATGAGAACGAGAACAAGTTTTCTCGCAATTCTGAGATAGTGAAAAATTTTCGTGCCTTCCGACCAAAGACGGCCAGAAACGAATGGGCGCCGTTTTGGAGAACATGGATGAATTTTCAAAAACTAACAAAACTTCTAGAATCTGCATTCAAGAAAGAGTACGAGAGTAAGTTTCCACGCAATTCTGAGACAGTGAAAAATTTTTGTTCCTTCCAAGCAAAGAAGGCCAGAAACGAACAGGTGCCTTTTTGGAGAACATGGATGAATTTTCAAAAACTAACACAATATCTAGAATCCGCATTCAAAAATGAGTGAGAGAGTGAAAATTTTTTGTACTTTCCAACCAAAGAAGGCCGAAATGAACGAGCGCCATTTTTGGTGCACATGGATGAATTTTTAAAAATTAACCCAATATCTAGAATCCGCATTCAAAAATGAGTGAGAGAGTGAAAACTTTTTGTACTTTCCAACCGAAGAAGGCCAGAAAAGAACCGGCGCCATTTTTGGTGCACATGGATGAATTAAGGCCAGAAACAAACGAGTGCCGTTTTCAGAGCAAATGGATGAATTTACAAAAACTAACCAAATATCTAGAATCAGCATTCAAAAATGTGTAGAGAGGATGTTTCTATGCAATTCCGAGACAGCGAAAAATTTCCGTACTTTCCGACCAAAGAAGGCCAGAAACGAACGGGAGCCGTTTTTGGAGCAAATGGATGAATTTTCATAAACGAACGAATATCTAGAATCAACATTCAAAAATGAGTAGGAGAGGAAGTTTCCACTCAATTCAGAGAAAGTGAAAAGTTTTCGTACTTTCCGACCAAAGAAGGCCAAAAACGAACGGGCACCCTTTTTGGAGAAAATGGATGAATTTTGAAAAACTAACCAAATATCTAGAATCAGCATTCAAAAATGACAAGGAGAGGATGTTTCAACTCAATTCCGAGAGAGTGAAAAATTTTCGTACTTTCCGACCAAAGTGGGCTAGAAACGGACATGCGCCGTTTTTGGAGCACATGGATGAATTTTCAAAAACTAACCAAACATGTAGAATCGCCATTTAAAAAATGAGAAAGAGAACATGTTTTCACGCAATTCTGAGACAGTGAAAAATTTTTGTGCCTTCCGACCAAAGTCGACCCGAAGCGAATAGGCGCCGTTTTGGAGCACATGGATGAGTTTTCAAAAACTAACCAAACTTCTAGAATCGGCATTCAAAAATGAGTAGGAGAGGATGTTTCTACGCAATTCCGAGATAGCGAAAAATTTTCGTACTTTCCGACCAAAGAAGGCCATAAACGAACGGGAGCCGTTTTCGGAGCAAATGGATGAATTTTCATAAACGAACCAAATATCTAGAATCAGCATTCAAAAATGAGTAGGAGAGGAAGTTTCCACTCAATTCAGAGAAAGTGAAAAATTTTCATACTTTCCGACCAAAGAAGGCCAGAATCGAACGGACGCCTTATTTGAGCAAAGGGATGAATTTTCAAAAACTAACCAAAGATGTTGAATTTGCATTATAAAAAGAGTAAGAGAGGAAGCTTCCACGCAATTCCGAGACAGTGAACAATTTTCGTACTTTCTGACCAAAGAAGGCCAAAAACGAATGGGCCCCTTTTTGGAGTACATGGTCGAATTTTCAAAAACTAACTAAATATCAAGAATCCGCATTCAAAAATGAGTAAGAGAGGAAGTTTCCACGCAATTCTGAGACAGTGAAAAATTTTCGTGTTTTCCGACCAAAGAAGGCCAGAAACGAACCGGCGCCATTTTTGGAGAAAATGGATGAATTTTTAAGAAATAACCAATATCTAGAATCCGCTTTCAAAAATGAGTGCAAGAGGATGTTTCCACGCAATTCCGAGACAGTGAAAAATTTTTGTACTTTCCGACCAAAGAAGGCTGGAAACGAACGGGCGCCGTTTTTAGAGCACATGGATGAATTTTAAAAACTCACCAAATATCTAGAATCCGCTTTCAAAAATGAGTGCGAGAGGATGTTTCCACGCAATTCCGAGACAGTGAAAAATTTTCGTACTTTCCGACCAAAGAAGGCAGGAAATGAACGGGCGCCATTTTGGAGCACATGGATGAATTTTAAAAACTCGCCAAATATCTAGAATCCGCATTTAAAAATGAGTAAGAGAGGATGCTTCCGCGCAATTCCGAGACAGTGAAAAGTTTTCGTCCTTTCCGACCAAAGAGGGCCAGAAACGAACGGGCCCCTTTTGGAGCATATGGATGAATTTTCAAAAACTAACCGAATTCTAGAATCCGCATTAAAAAATGAGTCAGAGAGGAAGTTTCCACGCAATTCCGAGACAGTGAATATTTTTCGTACTTCCAACCAAAGAAGGCCTGAAACGAACGGGCGCCTTTTTGGAGCACTTGGATGAATTTGTGAAAACTAACAAAATATCTAGAATCCGCATTCAAAAATGAGTAAGAGGAAGTTTTCACGCAATTTTGAGACACCAAAAATTTTCGTACTTTCCGACCAAAGAATTCGAGAAACGTACAGGCGCCCTTTTTGGAGCACATGGATGAATTTTCAAAAACTAACCAAATATCTAGAATTCGCATTCAAAAATGAATCAGAGAAGAAGTTTTCACACAATAACGAGATAGTGAAAAATTTTGGTACTTTCCGACCAAAGAAGGCCAGAAACGAACGGGCGCCGTTTTTGGAGAAGATGGATGAATTTTCAAAAACTAACCAAATATCTAGAATCCCGATTCAAACATGAGTAAGAGAGGATATTTCCACGCAATTCTGAGAAATTGAAAGATTTTCGTACTTTTCGACCAAAGAAGGCCTGAAAAGAACAGGCGCCTTTTTGGAGCACTTGGATGAATCTGCAAAAACTAACAAAATATCTAGAATCCGCATTCAAAAATGAGTAAGAGAGGAAGTTTCCACTCAATTCCGAGACATTGAAAAATTTTCGTACTTTCGGACAAAAGAATTCAAGAAACGAACGGGCGCCGTTTTTGGAGCACTAGGATGAATTTTCAAAAACTAACCAAATATCTAGAACCCGTGTTAAAAATGAGTAAGAGAGGATGTTTCCACGCAATTCTGAGACAGTGAACAATTTTTGTTCTCTTCGACCAAAGAAGGCCAGAGACGAACGGGCGCCGTTTTTGGAGCACATGGATGAATTTTCAAAAACAAGACAAATATCTAGAATCCAAATTTAAAAATGAGCAAGAGAGGATGTTTCCACGAAATTATGAGCAGTGAAGAATTTTCGTCATTTCTGACCAAAGAAGGCCACAAACGAACGGGCGCCTATTTGGCGCACATGAATGAATTTTCAAGAACTAACCAAATATCTAAATTAGTAAGAGAAGATGTTTCCACCCAATCCGAGACAGTGAAAAATTTTCGTACTTTCTGACTAAAGAAGGCCGGAAATGAACGGGTGCCTTTTTTGAGCAAATGGATGAATTTTCAAAAACTAACCAAATATCTAGAATGTTCATCCAAGAATGAGTAAGGAAGAAGTTTCCACGCAATTTCGATACAGTGAAAAATTTTGGTACTTTCCGATCAAAGAAGGTCAGAAACGAACAGGTGCTGTTTTTGGAGCAAATGGATGAATTTTCAAAATTCTAACCGAATATCTAGAATCAGCATTCAAAAATGAGTAAGAGAGGATGTTTCCACTCAATTCCGAGACAGTGAAAAATTTTCGTCCTTTCCGACCAAAGTCCAGAAATGAACGGGCGCCATTTTTGGAGCAAATGGATGAATTTTCAAAAACTAACCGAATATCTAGAATTCGCATTCAAAAATGAGTGAGAGAGGAAGTTTCCATGTGATTCCGAGACAGTGAAAAATTTTCGTACTTTCCGACTAAAGAAGGCCAGAAACAAACGGGCGCCTTTTTAGAGCAAACGAATGAATTTTAAAAAACTAACCAAATATCTAAAATCCGCATCCAAAAATGAGAAAGGAGGAAGTTTCCTCGCAAATTCGAGACAGTGAAAAATTTTTTACTTTCCGACCAAAGAAGGTAGGAAACTAACAGGCGCCATTTTTGGAGCACATGGATGAATTTTTAAAAACTCACCAAATATTTAGAATCCACATTCAAAAATGAGTAAGAGAGGATGCTTCCATGCAATTCCGAGACAGTGAAAAATTTTTGTACTTTCCGACCAAAGAAGGACAGAAACGAATGGGCCCCTTTTTGTAGCACATGGATGGATTTTCAAAAACTAACCGATATCCAGAATCAGCAATAAAAAATGAGTAGGAGAGGATGTTTCCACGCAATTCGGAAACAGCGAAAAATTTTCGTGCTTCCGACCAAAGAAGGCCAGAAACGAACGGGCGCCGTTTTTGGAGCACATGGATGAATTTTCAAAAACTAACCAAATACCTAGAATCAGCATTCAAAAATGAGTAATAGAGGAAGTTTCCACGCAATTCCGAGACAGTGAAAAATTTTCGTACTTTCAAACAAAGAGGGCTAGAAACAAACGGGCACCGTTCTTGGAGAAAACGGATGAATTTTCAAAAAGAACCAAATATCTAGAATTAGCATTCAAAAATGAGTAAGAGATGTTGTTTCCACACAATTCCGAGACAGTGAAAAATTTTCGTACTTTCCACCCAAAGAAGGCTGGAAACGAACGGGCGCCGTTTTTGGTTCACTACCTTTTAGACTTTGCCTCCTCCTCTAGTACTTTGATCTTCTAACCATAGCTTTTGCTTTGTCGCTTCATGGCCCTAGATAAGTAATGACATTATTAGAGTCATGAAAAGTGAATGCCCAATGGGCCACATTAGCCCTAAAGGCTTACTTTCACCCTTGGAGTTCCTACAAATTACATTTGGTCA
>JANTPZ010153476.1:4514-24342 GCA_025593235.1 Vachellia pachyceras | reverse complement strand
TAAGTTTTATGTTTCAGATGTACAGATTATTTTATTATATGATATTTGATATTTTACTTTTAGAATGTATGGGTGAAAGTTTAAAACAGAATCTGATTGTGTTGCCTCTTTAGATACTGCAAAGTATTTGTCACTTTAAAAGCTAATAGTTTGATAGTTGGGTTTTATTTTTTTTTTTAATGTGGTTGAGGGATGGTTTCTGCTTCTTCTTCCCCTTCTAGATGGTGGGGGGACAGGAGTGCTGTGGTTTGTAAATTAAATAAATTTGAAAGACATGGATAGAGAATAAAAATACCAGCTCAGCATAGCATTCCAATGACCAATGCCCCTACAAGCAGAACGGAAACTGATAGGATCCTTAAATTATCATTTTCATTATTTAATTATTTAATTGGTCAGTTATCCATTTGTATTAGATGGTCAGTTATCCATTGTTAGTTATCCATTTGTAGCACTATGTCAGTCGTGCATTGTGTCCTAGAAATTAGGGAAGTCGGTTAGGAAGGTGGTTATATTTCTGTCTTTATATATTGTCCAGCCTACTGTAATCAGAACAGACATTTGATGAATTGAATTGATATTATTATTGAGTGGGGGAGATTCTCCTTTCTCTATGGCTTCTATAGTCCCTTATCAGTGAGATGCTTACTGTGAGAGAGTGTAGGAGAGACTGATGAGTTACCTAGATGCTGGGTTCTCATCATTTGGTATCAGAGCCTTCGATCCATTAACCCTGCACCACCCCATATTCTATCCATCCCGTACACCGTCATACCCCTTTGTCCAGTACCTTTCCAGACCAAAAAAAAAAAATTCAGTCCCCAACTCACTCGCCATCGCCCCTCTCCAACGTCGTCCCGTCCGAGAAGATCGTGGGTTCGCCATTCGTCGTCAGATCCTGTTTGGCCCCTCCAGTCGCAGCCCACCGTCGTCAAGTCCCATACGTCGAAAGTGGTCGGTCCAGAACTCGACATCGCAACTCACGCCGTCATCGCGGCGCTGTCTCAGTCCCCTTCGCCGTCACCGCAGCTCCTTGTTCCACGCACGTCGCTTATCGTCCGTTCACCGTCGCGTCCGCCCCACAGGACGCCGCAAGCGTCGCCCAGTCCCTCCAGAAATCGTGCTCATCCCTTGCTCGTTGACCCGGCTCCGTTGCCAGCCCAGATCACGTCTCTGCCACAGTCCTCTTCGGGCTCTTTTATGTTTATGTCGACCACGCAGCGCACCGTTTACAAGCCTCCAGTCTTGCTCTTGATTTCGTGAAAAAGTTGGACCTCCTTAGGCCCAAGCCCACTTCTTATACAAACCAGTCTGCTTTTCCAAGTGTTCTGCACAGGGCCAAGATGAAGTGGACTGGTCTGCTCCAATGGAGGACCCATCCATATTCCACCTTGAGGGCAAGGTGGTTTTTCAGGGAGGGAGTAATGATAGGATCCTTAAATTATCATTTTCATTATTTAATTATTTAATTGGTCAGTTATCCATTTGTATTAGATGGTCAGTTATCCATTGTTAGTTATCCATTTGTAGCACTATGTCAGTCGTGCATTGTGTCCTAGAAATTAGGGAAGTCGGTTAGGAAGGTGGTTATATTTCTGTCTTTATATATTGTCCAGCCTACTGTAATCAGGACTGGCATTTGATGAATTGAATTGATATTATTATTGAGTGGGGGAGATTCTCTTTTCTCTATGGCTTCTATAGTCCCTTATTAGTGAGATGCTTACTGTGAGAGAGTGTAGGAGAGACTGATGAGTTACCTAGATGCTGGGTTCTCATCATAGGAACAGAGACGACAACGGAGTTTAACGCGCACTTTGGGGATTGAGGAGATGAAGCTCACGGGCGGATGAACGTTCACCATGATATCATGATTTAAAATGAACCAAGTTGCAACAGCTAGGTATGGAATGATGCCGCCATATTTATTTAATTAAATTCTATATTTTAATTAAATTATATTATTTTAATATAACTGGTTTGATTCAGAGTTAATCCCATTCTGATCCACTAACCATTGAATCACTGTTTTGATATTTTCGCTGTTTAGTCTGATTTTTTGAACCAATATTCAAACTTCCTCTCCTTTTGATTTTGTTTCGAAAACTTGTGAATATACAATATCCATCTTCTCTTCTAGAGCTTAAAAGTTGATAGGGTATTTTTTTTTTCTCTCATCTTCATTGAGCATTGTATCTCTGTTTTAGAGTAAAGGTTATGGCTTGGACTCACCTTTGGATGATTTAGTCTAAAATATGTAAGCAATACAAAGCTTGTGTTGAAATTGTGTCTTATTCATAGTCTTTAATGTTATTTTTCGGTTCTAATTGTGGTTGTGTAATAATGGGATTTTACCCTGTTTTTATGTTTGGTAATATATGGGTTGTTGTATTCTTCCTTAGGGTAAATGGGAATAGATAAATATAACGAAGGTTACTGTGATTAAACCTAATATTATACGAGTAGAGATGTGTTATCAACATATACATCGACAGATGCTAATATGATTATTTCAGTTATTAACATGATGGTTTCACTGGTTAATAAGATGTGTACTGCATTTTATCAGTTTTATGACAGTACATCGAGAAAGAATTTGTTGTGTTTCTTAGCAAAGAAGGTTGTCTTTAACTCATCTTTGGATGATTTAGTTTAAAATAGGTATGTTATGCAAAGCTTGTGTTGTGCTCAACTTGTATTTTATTCTTAGTCTTTATAACCGGTAAGGCGGATCACCCCACGGGCTGCATTGTATACTGTTCCTTTTCCTTTCACTCGGCCGAATGTCTTTCGTTACACTATCACAGAAAAATACAACCACCAGAAATTTAACAAAAATAAACCCTGTTTTCACTCTTTTTTTAATATCTCAGAATCCATCCTTCTGCTTTTCCCATCTTCGTTTTTTCCTTTTTCTATTTTTCCTCTATAACGTGTATCACTTTACAGGCCAAAAGTTGCGTGTTTCCTAAGCTAAGCAAAGTTTGCATATCTACATGCGCTCACTTCTCAGTCTGCTCTTCTTTTCCTCCAATATCGGCGCTGCATATATAACAAGGGAACTACATTAGAGACAAAATAGTGAAAATACTGAAAAGGATTAAGTGCAAAGTGTGACAAGTAGAGCATCTGCTTACCAAGTCCATTTGCCTCAGACGTCCTCATAATTCTAAGCCTCCTCACAGAATTAAGAAACATGCTGGTTGCAATTATATAAGGGGGAAAGTCAATGCCAAACCAGATTTAACATGAGGTCCTAATTTTCATGATTACCATTAAGACAGCTAACAATTACTACTAATCAAATCCAGACATAGGTTATTTTAAGAGAAACCCAGAGGGACATGAAGGCCAGGTCTCAGGAATACAGAGACATTAACTTCATGGTTTCTCCTTATCCGGGAAACAACAAAGCCATAGCCTTCAGCACTCCGACAAGTAGGACAATATCAGTAGCTGCAGTTTACTTCTATAAGAGTGTTTGTCTCATAGATTTACACAGAGCACTACTCAGTGACAGAACCTCAATAGCATTCTTATGAAACTCAGCCAATTGAGCTCATATTACAGCAGTTAAGTACAGTAACCTAGAAGGATATTATCATTCAATGGTATAAAAGCATTATCATGAATAAGATGCTTACCCCCAAGGAACATCTCCAACAAGCATCCAATCTCCTTCTTTGTCTTCATAAGTTAGCACAAAATTGGAAGATTCATCCAGCAAGTTTAAGTGTCTCTTCTTTGCTCCATTGACGAAACCACGATCCTCCCCATTTAATCCTACTGAAAATTGTGCAATGTCAATTACAAGAGAAAAGGAACAGGAGAGACTTTTGAATCTATAAAGATAGCACATAATTTTATGGTTGATTGTCCAAGGCCAAGAAAACTCACCTTTGGTGACAGCTGAGGTTGATTCATTAAACATATCCTCCAAAGTAAGTGCCAAGGTTTCATAGGAACTATGAGCATTCAAATCAACCTTCCTTCCAATCGGTGTCCCATTCATATTTACCTTCACAAATAGGGATCTCCTTATGTGTGCTTTTTCTTTGGCAGTACTATTGTTTTTATTACTGCCATTGTCAATAATCTTCCTTGCAGCTGTTTGATTACTCTTAGCTTCAGTGGGTGGGCATTTTGAGTTGTTAATATTATTAAAGCTTTTCATTCTATATGCTCGAAGAGGAGGCCATCCAACAACTTGACTGTCAATGGATTTGAAGACAACAAATAATAAATAATAAATAAATAAATAAGAATCCCATAAGTGAAGAAATGAAGATAAAATTAATAAATATTTTATTCATTTCATTTCTGAGAAGAAACAGCTATGGCACAATCCAAAATACGTCAATGGAATAGTTAGAACCAGAAACAAAGTTCAACACATGACAGTTCCTGTTGAGAAATAATAAACTGTAAATTATTCATCTCACTGGACATAAGTGAAAGCATCCTTGTAAATAAAAAATGATTCAACAATTTAACATAGTTATTCAATTAACGTGCTCTGCAAAGTTGATGGTAAGGTTTACTCAAAGGCCGATTTGCTATTTTTTTTATATCACTATTATTGATTAACTTGAAAAGCCAAGGTAACTTCGAAATTTATATGACCCTCAAAGTAGACGAAACACATACATAGTTTAAACTCATTTTATGTTTTCTTCAAACCCCAACTGCTCAATCAAAATCTAAGGGAAACCAAAACTTCCAAGCCCTAAGTACAAGTTAGATCAATACTTGTCTATATAGACATTGGATCGCATGCCAATTATTCAAGATTCCAATAGCATTTAGTTTCAGTTGGTTCTGAAATAACAAACCTTTTGACTCAAAAGTGCATGACTGTCCCCTTCTTGAGAAGTGATGACATATTCCTCTCGTTCACTGAACCCATTGGATTTGTAATGTCTCCAGGTTTTTACCTTTACTACGGTCAATTCAGGTTTCTTAAAGAGAGATTTATTGTAAGGTTCCAAGGAAGGAAATTATTCATAAAAAAGTCCCAAGTGTTGTCAATGGCAGCTGATCCACTTGTCAATGGTGCTCCTCGACTTGTCATTGACAACCTCTTGGGACCTTTTCATAAATAACTTCCTTCCTTAGGACCTTACAATACTCCATTTGTCAATGGTGCTCCTCACTCATTGACAACCTCTTGGGACCTTTCTATAAATAACTTCCTTCCTTGGAACCTTACAATAAATCTAGATTTATTGTAAGGTCCCAAGGAAGGAAGTTATTTATGAAAAGGTCCCAAAAGTTGTCAATGGCACCTACTCCACTTGTCAATGGTGCTCCTCGACTTGTCATTAACAACCTCTTGGGACCTTTTTCATAAATAACTTCCTTAGGACCTTACAATAAATCTCCCTTTCTTAAATGTCATTATTCGCTAAACCCTCAAAAGAATTGTGCCAAAACACAATAGTTCTCACGAGGCAAAGCTGATAGAAACAATAACCTAATTCTAGAGCATTAAATTAAATTTGCAGCTATTAAATTGGATGAGAGGGAGGAGAAGCTCCTTTATATAAGAGATTTGGAGCGAAATTTCAGTTACCCCTTCACCGGTTCATTTAGAGGGATAGGCTCATTCGAACTCATTTTTCTTAGGATAGATTGATACACAGCAAGTGAGATGATAAAGTCCCAAGCATAATTATAACTCCAAATCAGGTAAAATTCATTAAGATGCAATATTAGAGATCAATTACCGAGTATTTGACTCATTGGAACTAGCAGAAACAAGAAATTCACTAATATTCGAGGGGGAAATGCAGTAAGAATCCAAGTTTGATATATAACCAAAACCTAATCACCAATCTATTAGATTCAGATCAAGAAAAGAATGAACCTATAAACATAACTGACATGTGACAAGGGAAAATAATCTGAAGGCTATTTATTTACCTAGGGCCGTTTGCAGCGGCAAGAGAATCAGCAGCTCTCTTGGTGCCAGTTGTGACGTTAGGAGAGGAGGAGGATGCTGATGAAGAAAAGTCCATAGCCGTCAAAATTTTAGCATACTGAGTCGTAGGAGGTGGCTTAGACTTGACTCGAGGATGAGAAAGGCTCAAGCCAAGACCCAGTTCAAGCTCGGACTCATTTGGGCTAGACGAGTCCTCAGAAGAAAGGACCAAGTTATCCTCTTTAGACACCGTGAGCATCGAATCCGGAGAAGAATCACCCTGCATCGCGAATTGCTTTGAAGCCCAGAAGACAAGGCGAAGATGGAGCAGAAGACGAAGTAAAAGACGAAGGGCACAGAGGAAGGTATGGGGCTAGTGGGTTAGGAGGTGTTTGGAAAAGCAGTAAAGAAAAGAAAGGATAAATGGTGAGGTTAGGTGCGCTGTTGAGGAAGGGGACGGGGATGGATCGGTGCCGTCGTAAAGAAGGGGTGGTGATTGCGGTATGATCCACATGTCTGGTTTGCGCGCCTCCCATCAATGTCTCCTAAAGCCTTGTACTTTTCTCCTCCTTCTAGACGTTTTTCCTTCTTTTGGACTCCACAGATATTTCTGCAGATTTATCGATTCAACACGCCAAAAAAAATATTTTTAATAACTTCAACACATACACATCCTAATATTATAAGGATACAACCATAACCTTCCATTTACAGAAAAACCACCGTGTCATTAGACTACAACGTCACATTCATTTATGATTATAATTATAATAATTCAGGGGGAAGGAGGTAAATGTCATATGCTGGTCCGAGAGAACATTTGGATATATAAAGACTACAGAGACAGAAAAGGAGGACTGGGGAAGGGAAGCTACGAGTTGGGAACCAAATGTCACGGAACCCGACGACAAGCCGACAAGGGTGGGACCGTACATCATACGCGAGCGACGAGTCATAATATTGCGTTACCATAGAACAGCTCAGCTCACAAATCCATGATGATGATACTTTGTGCACTGCCCAGGAGACTTTCTACCACACGATGCCTCCTCCTCCAATCCAACGCTCCGCCCCTGCAAAATTATACTCTGCTGCTCTGCTTCCACGCTGCACTGTGAAATTATGTTTTGAATCAGCTTTATTCTCTTTTCAGTATCCATTAGAATGAAAAATCCTACTAGCTCCACAGCATTCAGCCATACAAAAATACAGAGGACAACAAAACTGTCGGATATGATACACATGGCAGTTTGACTCGAGTGTTGATCAACATTCTCTTAACTTGTCCATTTGTTTAACTTCAGAACATATCAAGAGATCGCAATAAATGCCACGTATTTACATAATACAATAGCATGGCAAATGATATACCAATACATTTTGCACCAAGAAGAAAATTTGGAACTTTATTCCTTAGAAAGAGAAAACAAATATTGGTATCCCCGGGTTTTCAAAACTTGTATATTCCCCGAATTAGGTGGCAACCGCATTCGGTCACTATTAATTATTGTTTAGCGTCCATATTTGTCTCTTCCTTCTGCGCGGTACGAGGCGGGCACTCAGTGCATGGAGTTGGCAGCCTTTCAGAGAGATCAATCCGCAACGTTTGGCGCTTCTCCTCATTTCCAGGTACATGCAGAAGAGCATCCATGATTAAAATCTCCCAATCACGAGGAAGGAAAAAGGAAGACCAGGTATCATCTGCTCAAACAAACAATTAAACGATCAAAACAAAACTTCTCATCCTTACCACATGGCCCACTTAGTTCATGCTTAAAAAGATGTAATGTGATAAAAAACTGATTTTGAAGCTTTTCCTGTCTCCATGAAACAAACTTACCCTAGCAAGTAATAAAAACAAACATTTAATTTGCTAACCTCCATTACGAACTGCCTTCAGCTGTAACAACCCAGTACCCTGTGGCCCCGAAACAGGAAATGAGCAGGACACAGAATGCCTCTTATGGGCTACTGCAAGAGATGCATTGTACCATGGACCTTTAACGATTGGTTCCCCTAGAGCCTCTATCATCGCCTCGTTCTTGCTCACTTTCTCCATAGCCTTGCTGCAAAGTTTCCCCACAAACAATTTTAGAAGCTGCTATGGCTCACAAAATTTCAGGGACAGTCAAACAGAAAAGCATTGACATAGCTTGAGCATCTGATATCTAAAGACGAAAAAAAATATTAGAAAAGACAGGGTTACCAACTGAGCCTTCCAGAACATATCTGCAAGCAAATTTTTACACAGTAGATAACAAGATATGATTGTGAATTTATAAGCTGCCTTGACAAAAGTCAGCAATATTATTACTACTAGTACTATTTACAGGATGCACAAGTAAACTGACCCAGCTTCATTTTGCAGTTGACACCTACAGGCTACAGCAACCAACTTTCTCCAAATGAGATAAAGGTAGGAGGATAGGCATCATCATGTGCACTGAATTGTTAGGCTTATTCTGTGCTTAGGTCTAGACTTTAAACTACACATGGAAGCGAGGTTCTTATTACTCATCATTTCAGCCAGATGCTCATGGACAAGACTGAGGTGGCTTGTTTTATGTTAATAAGAAAAAAAGTAGCTTTTATTGAACTCTTAAACACAGAAAGTTACATTCAATTGGAAAAAAAGCAACAAATACCTACTACAGCCTTGATAGATAGCAAGGTCATCCAGCGCACTAAGAGCAACTCCACCAGTGATGGTAATCAAAACAAATGAAACTGCCTTGCGAACGTAAGGTTTACTCTCCTCTTCTTCAACATTTTTTATGGACCTGCAGGGTCATAGTCACAATCAAAGAACATTCTATTCATATATTGATCACCAAATTTTAAATAACAGTAAGGGGTTATTGCCGAGTCTTCTTTCACAGAAAAATTTCAATTTGTCAGTTGAGTTGATTTCATCTTGAGGGGGATTTTATAGTAAAAGATAACGGGAATGTTACTTTCCTTGTGGATTTAATTAAACAGCTTTCTCAATTTTGGATTTCAGTATTTCACCTTGACCAAAACTAAGAAAATAGCAGGTCCAAATTTTGTTGTGTTCCAAGCTCGATAACTCTAGCCTCACATCAGGGGCCATCGGAACCCCCTCCACCGTCCACTGCCTTAACTACCAGATGATACAATTCCCTAACTCGTTGCTTAGCACAAAAAAAAAACTTCAATAATTTTATTGAGCTTTCATACCCAGGACTCAAAAGTAGAGCTAATGGTAAAGACAATTTGAGGGTATCTGCCTCTCTCATGACACTCAAAATCATCAATTTTCACATCTTAAAGAATATAGCTTCCATCAGAAGCAGGATGCTCAATGTTACAATACAAAAGAACAAATATCTAGAACCAGTAACGAAAAATCAATATTTGCGAATAGAAACAGGAAGCCCTTGCACAGTGAAATGCTTCAAGAATCAATGAGAAATTAACCTGGAAATCTGAGGTTTTGAAAAGCTTCTGAGGAAGGAACTTAATCTCTTAGTCAACATTTCACACTTTGGTCTCGGTTGAAATCTGACCCCTACACTAAAGATTTTTCTTGCTGTTCACCGCGCGAATGACAGGAGTGATACGACACGCACTGAACTAATAAATGGTTTTTCTCCGTCTCAGTTCAGTTTTTTAGGGTTTTTCTCATAACTTCCCGGTTCTCCGAACCCCTTTGCGCCTTTTCGGATTAATTGGATCGGATCATCGTAGAACATCATAAAAGAACCAATAAAAACACGGGCATACATAATTTTAATAGGAAATTGACACAAGCCCAAAATGTTAAATTAAGGACAGTTCGGTTCCCAAAAAAATTTAGAAGATATATTCTAAATAGACCATTGCAAACAAAAAGTGAAATTTTTGAAATTTAAATGTGTTACACGTAATCAACGCTATCGAATTTATAATTATTTAAATTGATATATACAGCTCATTTTTAAAATAAATTATTGGAAATTCTTTTTATTAATTTATTTTTAAAACCTAATTATCATCTTTCGTTTCTAAAAGAAGTAAAAAAGTAAGTTTATAGAACATTTCGTCATACTGAACATTGTTGGTAAATAATTGTTCACTAGTCTTTGCCATTATTTTTTTTCTCATCAATGTTTTCATAGATTATATATATATAGTATGGAAAGGATCAAATAAAACCACCCACAATAAACACATTTTCAAAAACGCCTACAAAAAGTGATAATAAAGAGAAACTTATAATAGCATTACTGTTTAAACTTTTAAGGGGCATATAGGGGCGCAAACAATCTTCAAAATTGTTTTCTCAAATTTTCTTAAAAAAGGTTATCTAAACTAATTTAAATTAATTTTAACAAAAATTAAAATAAATCAAAATATTTGGTCTACTACAGAATATTTAACGTCAACCAAATTGGAAATGTAGCATACTCATTTTTTTTCTCATCATCCACATAAAATTACCATTGCAAAAAAATATATATTTTTTCCAAATTTTGGAAAATGCAGTAAACTTGTCTACTTGCTCGTCGAAAAATAACTTCGGGTAACACAAATTAAATACAATATTCCCTTGCAGCTACAACAAATTGCAACAGCCATCCTCAAATTTGAGAAGAAACACATGACATCATCACAAACACTACAGATGTTCAAACGATGTTCTTGGCTTTAGAATACCTTCATATGCCATTAGAAAGCTTCACAATCCCACGTTTCGGCTACAAATGCACAAAATTTCCCACCTGAATGGCATTATAAAAAAGCATTCAAGGGAACTTATCTAACTCGCAAAACAAAGCTAATCTTAAGTCTCAAATGCTTTAACTTCAAAATGACATGCCTAAGACGTTCTTTTCTCATAAAAACCCCAAAGAAAAAAAACTGAGCCCCCAACATAGCAAATCAAGCTCAGATTCCAGCAACTGTAAGGATCCTCTGCAAGGGATCTCCATCGATGGTTGTTTCTCTTCAAAGCAGTTTCCTTATCGTGATCCACGTTGCAGATAACCATCGCCTCTTGGTCTACTATAGTCACCAGCATCCTGAAAACCTCCCCTGCCAGGGTTCCGGCCAACAAAGCGCCCCCTTGGAGCATCTGTCTGATAACTGCCTCTGCCTCTTCCCCTTCCTGCTCAATACAGAAAATCCCTATCAATATTACCGACTATACAAACTATTCTCCATTTCCACAAGAAACATGAGAAACAAAACCAAGCAAAGAACATGCGCACACAAGACTCCTGACTCCACATCAGTGTTATCTGACGATTCTACCAACATGGCAGACAGAACATGAAAAAGAGAGGGACGATGATAATTGATCATTTGCTAAACATGCTAAGACGAATAAACCTACAAGATTGTCGTGGAGCTTATAAAATTCAAATATAGCATCATAATCAAGAAATTAAGAATCAATTTTAGACACATCATCAAGCTTTTCATTCAATGATTTTCAAACAAATGATTATTTATCAGCTGAGAACTACAACGCCAAAAACAAGAAGATTATTGAGGCTTTAAAATAAGCTAGTGATGAATACTGAATGAAAGTGGGACATTACTTCCTCCCCGAGCAGTAATGCCATTGTTTGGTCTCCGTTCCTCAATGTATACTTGTCTTCCAGCTAATTGTATGGGAGAGGCCTACAGTGACAACGTACTTACATTAAGACAGATATATAACCAAATAAAGTCCAAATTGAGGTAATATCGAGACATCCATTATTATGACACAGGCCACAATGATAGATAGATATGCGAGATCATACAGGTATCCTTAAACTTGGAAGAGGAAAAAGGACAATGAAAAGAGAAAGGATAAGAAATCTGAAACATTTTCCCACCAAAACACACAATCCAATGAGGTACGTGGATTCCTATCAGAAGATGAGCGGTGGCTTCATTATTTGCCTTGGGTACATGCTTTAGTGCCCATTTGGTTACCAGAAAGATATTTGAGGAAAGGAATGGAATGGAATGGAAAAATATTATATAATGTTGTCAAGCAAAATCAAAAAAATATAAAACATCTAATTTTCTGGAGCCTTTTTTTAATTCAGAAGTTAATTACGCTATCAAATAAAAACAAAAAGGTGTGATGGTAAAATCAGTCCAAACCTGGAGTGCATTTTGAACACCAAAAATGTCTTCAAACTCCACAAACGCATAGCAAACTCCAATTTCCTGCAAACACAATTTTCATTTCAGCTGTCTATTCTCATTGTTAGGCATAAAGGCATTCAACTTAAAGAATAAAGGTGATGGAGACTTGATTTGAATACCAACTCCCACATTGAGTAGAATAGGATGCTAAATGGGGTATTTAAATGGATTAGTTCTCCCACCTTAATAACTAGTTTTTGGAATAGGGCTCTCCATCTCACTTAGGTACCCGTCATTGGTATCAAGAGCCACGTTAACGACCTCTCTGGAGAGGGAAACCCATGGAGGGTTCTAAACGGCAAGGGGCGGAGTGAAATGCCATGGACATGGGAGGCCAATTGATGGAGACTTGATAGTATGAGATATCAAGTCCCACATTGAATAGAATGGGATGTTCAATAGGATATTTAAGTAAGTTGGTTCTCTAACCTCAATAGCCAGCTTTTTAGATAGGGTTCCCCATGCCACTTAAGTACCCATCAATTAGAGACTTGATAGTATAAGATACCAAGTCCCACATTGAGTAAAATGAGATGCTCAATGGAGTATTTAAATGGGTTGGTTCTCCCACCTCAACACCTAACTTTTGAGGTAATATTCCCCATCCCACTTAGATACCTATCAATTGGTATCAAAGACTAGTTGACGACCTCTTCGAAAAGGATTACCCATGGAAGGTTCTGAAATGAAGTGCCATAGAGTGCAGCCCGAAGGAGTCGGCTTTCCATGGGAGGCCAATTGATAGAGACTTGGTAATATGGGACACCAAGCCCCACATTGAGTAGAATGAGATGTTCAATGAGATAGCTAGTTTTTGAGGTAAGATTTCCGTCCCACTTAGGTCCCCATCAAAATGAAAATTACCTTTCGAACTCTAATGAATACTCCATCTGGCTTAATTCTGCCAAAATTCTTAAACTCTTGTTCGATCTCAGCTTCAGTAACAGTAGCAGGCAGGTTTCTCACATAGACAGATTTTACTTCACCTAGAGGGGTCATAGATCAAGAATCAATTTCACATTTCAAGATTGAAGAACACTCAAACATCACCACTGTTAAGAAATTATCACATATGGCATGGAAACAGAATGAAGATGAAATTGGAAATGGCACTCACATCCTTAATAAAACAGTAATAAATAAGACAAAAACTGCAGGGTATTGTTAGGAAGAGACTATTAGCATTAACATTGCATAAAGTGATCTTGTTTTTCTGCTCTGATTTCCCCTTTCCTTTCAATCCTCTAACCAAACAACCCTTCATGGAAATGCAGTTTCCAATATGGAGCATAAAATTCTAATTTAGAATGTAAAACCTGACCATCTTTAAGATCAAAAAAATTGTGCCAAATAACCTTTCGTCTCAGACCAGAGAATTCAAACCTCAAAATCATTGTAAGAGTATAACAATTTATTTTATAACATTCACAAAAAGATTGTATAAAAAAAATTCACAAAAAGACTAAAAATAGTAAAATATTTACTATAAGGACCTCACCTCAGAGTAGATGAGAAAAAAACAGAGACCAAATAATCTATGTATGATCATCATCTATACAGAACATTCAGTAATATACTTGTGCATAGATCCAAAAATTTCCCAGGGGGAGAGCATATCAGTGAGCTAACATATCAAGTGATTATCTGCTGAAAAGATACACCAGAATGAGAAGAGTTAGAGAAGCAGAAATCAATAATTAGACCTTCTTCTTCTAATCCATAGCCTTCCTCTGCTGCCTCAACCCCTGACTCGGGAACATTAAGGGATGAAGAGTTAGACTGCTGAACAGCAAGCTGCGCTACATGATTCGACTCTGAGACAGATGGGGCCATTTTAAAGGATTGTTGTGAAATGGCTGGAGGAACAGATTGCCCTTTAGTTTGTAACTGCAATACCATCGCAACATATTCGAATTAAAACAAAACACCAAAAACCTGAAGAATGTGTCCTTCAAACAAAATTAGCACTCAGAAGAAAATGTTAACAAGAAATTTAAACTAAAGAACATCCACAATCCCAACTTGTTTCTTGAATATTCCCAGATCCAACAGATTGTTAGAACTAGTTTCCTAATACTTAATGCCCCATAAGATTGATCAAGAATATGAGAAACCTCTGACCAAAAGAAAGGGGTACAAATAAACCAAAAGAGAAGTCAAGCCGTCTGCCTACATAAGGAATTGATCTGGCATCTTAAGAAAGGGATAACAGCAAGGAGGCTTGATAAAGGAAGAAACTTAAAGGTAATAAACTGAGGGCATGGCTTGATGCCAACAGTAGACAGGTGCAAGCAATGAATTAGACTGAAATTTAAATGACAAGCAATATGATCCGAGATTCCATTTTGAAAAGCGAAGAAAAGCATTGAGCTTCCCCAGACCCAATTTCTAATTCAAAGACATCATATCCATTCAACTAAAACCAGGCCATCAGATGATTACAACCATCTCCTTAATTATCCCAAGAATATGGGATAAAAAGTTATCTACGAAGGAAAGGAGTAATGGAAAGAAAACAGCAGCAAACTAAGCAAAAAAAAAACATCATGCTAACAACCAAATACTGAAAAATGTACATACTATAGATGCATAAGTTCTCCTAGGAGGCTCCTCCAACGGTTCCTCCTCATGAGCAGCAGAGGGTTCACGAATGGCTTGCCCTGCATTTTGCATGGATGGAAATGCCTCCTCTATGGGATTTTCATCTACCACAATTTCAGTTTCTAGATCTTCTTGAAGATGCTGTTGCTGTTGCTGTTGCTCTGGAAGACTATACTTGTCCACAGGATCATCTTCTATATGAACTGAGTTAACATATTCCTGAGCTTCTTCTTCCAAATCATAGTCTGAAGCTGCTAAAATAAAAGATCAGAACCAAAAAAAACTTAGAAAAACATATGCTTTGCATCATAATTAGAAGATAAAAGTATTGGACAAAATCAACCAAAACGACCCTTATTCCATTAGGTAGAATTGGCTACATGGATCATCCAACCTCATTGTTCTATTGAACAAAATCAATAATCTAAAAAATATAATGTCTTGAGAGTACCCATGATTTAATCTAAACATTGTAGTGTAAATAATATGAACCAGTAGTCTAGCAAAACTGTTATTCCATGCCAACTAGTTGAGAAAACCATTGGCACAATACAGGTTCTATATGATCCAAGCATTATGAACCTACATGAGCACTTTTTAAAGCAAAACAACTTTAGAAAAGAAATTATTTGCACAATACTTCGGTAGTCAATTACCAGGTGGTTCAGCAAGAGAATTAGATACATTAGGTTGCTTATCTCTCTTTTCTGATGCTGCTGATACCAGATTCGGGTACAACACTCCATCATCAATAAAATGAAAAATATCATTCAGGACGAAATAACCCTTCTCCTGCGGAGCAAGAAAGAAGGATTGGACAAACTTCCTCCTCCCATTGATATCCTTGATCTTGATGAAACCTGAGACCATCACAAGCACCCCTCCATCCCAAGAATCAAGAGAATTGATTGTTTTGATCTCGATTGAACTAAAATTCAATGACATGAGAAGCCTATGAATATCCTACATAGAAGGAATGAAACAGGTCATTTATTGGTGAACTTAACAGTAAATAACACAGTGTAATTTGAATGCCAATTAAGAGCAAATACCATATAACATTAACTTAAAAATAACATAACATCAAATTGATAACATCTACTTATCAGTGCCTCTGGCTAACGATAAATTTGTACTCAGCATTGTTGCTTCCACCAACCAGAAAAGGCTCTGCAAGGTTCCCCACATTAATAGAAGATAGAAAAAGTAGACCTCACATCAGATGAAAGGTTAGCACTATTTTGGAGCTTGAGGATACAACCTGTTCTTTGTTCTAGACACTAATCTCTTACTGTGCTCGAATTGCTCAACGATTTTTGTAACATGAATGGTGAAAGTCATTTAAGCACAGGAAATAAACAACTATATTCTCCCAAAAATTTCCGTGTAGATTTTTCTGCCCCGTTAATTAGCTCACAATTTTGCCCCACTGCTTTGAAGGATGCAGCCTGTCCTTTTTTTTCGACCACTACACAAATAGTCTCATACAACATCGTTTGATTACGTCTTTATCACCTTTGTCAAAGAAAGATGCCAGTAAACGCCCCTTCCCCTTCCTTTTCATCATCAACCCAACGTATAAGCAACATTATTGCACTTTAGGCATCAGATACTCCGGAACTGGTTTTATCTACGTCAGCCCACCCCATTCAATAAAAATGACTACTGATATCCCTCATTATTCCTCTTTAATAGCTGACTCTCATTCAACTAACAAAGAAGATCCAATTCAATGATTAAAATAAATAATGTAAGAAATTTGGCAATTGGGGCCGTTACACCTGTACCTTCTATTGGATGAGCTTCAATACTAATAATAAAAAGTTTTGATTTGTACCCAAACACTTCTCATGTAGCTACAAAAGGTAGACCCAATAAAATTGACCCTGAACAGCCAAATTCGATAAGGAGGATACTTAGCCATAATTGCCTGTTAGGCCTTTATGGAAATGACCACCCTGAGATTGATAACGGATGTTCAATAGACTGTCTCAAACAAATATTTAGTTTCCTTGTACGAATTTGAGAAATTCTACACAAGACGCCAGATAGAAGAATTAGATTTCCAGGACTTCACGCATGGACAAAAATGTCGAAACTGATTTTAATGATAGAGTATATATGTTAACCAACAATGATTTAGTCTGTTCGAATGCTCATCGATTTTCCCCATTTGTATATTTTGAATTAATATCCTTCCGCAATACATAGAAGAAAAGCTAAGGAAAGGAAATTCAATCACGATGAAATAAAGACAATTAAGCATCACTGGAAAAGATTAAGCATGAATTTAACAAGAATATGCTCCCAAAATATCTACCAGCATATCGTTGGCTGTTTTACTGGAATCTCCGTCAACTCGAATCATAGAGCTGCTTTCAGAATAGAACTGATAAACAAGATCGGGTTGTTGACGAAGAACTTGATAATACTGCCCAACGAAGTACGACCCAACCTGAAAACACCCATATAAATGCCCAACAAGATCAAATCAGAATTCAAACAAGAATAACTATGCATGGATTTAATACGGCTGCAAGCTATAATACCTGGGAAGCACTGACAGGACCGGGATACGCCATATTCACTTCCCTTAAAGTCTTTAGTTTGCTGCGCTTTTCTAGTTTAGCATGAAGTGCAGACAGAACTCTTGCGCCTCTGAACCCGGTAGCAGATCCAGCAGAAAGCTCAGTATCTGAAACCCTAAATGCCCAAGGAAAAGGTAGGGCTTTGAATCAACAAAAAGCCCTCTGCCCCTCGAACAGTAACTTAAATTTTTATCAGCAGCTTAAGATTCGTGAGAGGGAAGAATCCAATAAACAGGAAAGCGGATGAGCAAATCTCAAATAGATCAGCGCGAATAGATAAAGATGGAGCGCAAAGTGGAACTGGAAGAGTGAGAGTATTCTGCTGCAGATGGAGTCTATTGGGGCCTTCAGATTCGCCGCTCTTTTATAGTGTATCGCGAAGGGATTACCGCACGAGATCTCAGCCCTTGACTCGGTGTACAAGAGTCTATAGGCTCCCGATCAGGACCGTTGCCTATTGAAGCAAAACTTTAACCAGCGGTGAGATGTGCTCGGTTCAATGGAGAATTCAGATTAGATTTACGATATGCTTTAACGGAGGAAATAGTATCCATTTGGCAGCGAAGTAAATAAGTAATTTGATGTAAGTCGAGATAAATATATCAAGGAAATTATTTTATTCTACAAAAAAATATTGTTGAATTTGCGTTTAAGCCCACACGTTGAGCCAAACATGCTCTAATATGAACAAAATATTGAGCTTAAAAATTAAAAGCATGTTGATTGTTTTATGATGTACACAATAACTTCTAAAATCATTTCTATGAGCATTTTGATATAAGTTGGGGTAAAATTTTTCTCACATTTTTACTTTGAATTGTGCAAAATTAATTTCAAAAAGCTAATCCAAATACCCCTCAAATAAGATGTACTTGTCGAGTCCTGAAACATCTATTGTTAGTAGTATTTGGAGGATCATCATGTTAACACCGTAGCTGCAAAACAACAATTCGTTAGCGGAAAACAATGATCCAAGTCGTGTATGGAACACTATCCTGAATAGTTATTCCGTAACAGGACGACGGCTCCTTAGGATTAAACGAATTATTCTCGTCAGAGCAAGGGAGCACAACAGTAGAAAGATAAAGCAGAGGCCCAGAGAGTATGAGGAAGAGAGGAGAGGAAGCTCTGGAGTTGGCCGAGAGGTTGATGCACTGAACTCCTCGGTAGAGCTCGATATTTATAGGCGCTAGAATGATATGAACGTTGGACACCTAATAAACACCATTTACACTTATCAAAAACCATTGCAGACAATGGCGTTATGGAATATTAATCTTTGAAAGTTGACAGTCATTAACCATGAAAATGCAGGCTAAGAATATAGACACATTCAAATTCCGAAGAACAAACACCATTTACACTAATCAAAAACCGTTGCAGACAATGGTATCATGGGATATTAATCTTTGAACGTTGGCAATCTTTAACTAGGAAAACACAAGTTAAGAATCTGGATGAATTCAAACTCTGGAGACATCATTTTATGACTAGTCAATTATAGGAACATTTGAGGATTAACATTGGAAGCAAAAATCCAAGATGAGAAATCTGCAGGCTCCAACGCTTTAGAATTCAAATGTTTCAAGTTCTAGAACTGTTAAAACCCGAGGTTCTCTTAAAATTATTTTGTAAATTTCCAAAATGAAAACCTTAAAAGGAGTCCAACACCTATATAATTCGCACGCACGAGGGAATCACCAGTTTTCAACTGCGTTGCCCCATTTCTACTCATTCTTGTGCGCGTGAGACCCATCTCCTCTCTTGGCCTTTGTACTAGCTCACAATCACTCATTGATATACACACTCAAGCCATCATGAACTTGAGCAATGTGGACTTGGGTTTTATCTTTTAACACACACCTTTTCAACACATCATGGGTAGGTTTGGGATGGGGCAACCCAGACACTTTCAGAGTGGATTCTTTCAACCCGTCCCATCTAATGTGTGTATTGTGACGGGTTAGCCAACTCTTTTTTAAAAAACACATATTAAAATATTTTATTCTTAAATAACATATTTTTTATGTTTTTTATCTTGATATTCTTACAAAAAAGTGACACCAAATTCTTTTTTTAATTAAATAGCACCTAATATTTTAAAATTACAATAAAACTTTAATACTTATGTATTATTAAATTATAAAGTGATGCAGTAAAATAATGCTATGTTTTTTTGTTTTTTAGCCAAAATAAAATAATTTTGTATGGTGAGAATTTTTTTAATTGTGTTTCAAAACATATATTCTTTAAGTATTGCCCTGAATCTTCAAAGTTCGAACATAAATTCTCTGGGTAAAAAATGATAACTACATCTACATGCGTGCTTTTATAATTCCGAGCGCATCGCATAATTGACTTCGACTAGCGTTACATCCCACATTCAAACAAGGCAACTCAGTATGAAAATAGTGAACCATACACAGATCAAAGCAAAAAGGAAGACACGATGAACATAAATTCCAATCCCATGCACGTGCATATAGATCGATGACAAGATCGATGTAGAATTACCAGGGCTGGACAGGACAGCTCGTGGACGTAGAACATGAACGGAATCATCTCTGGCATCTGC